>JARJDW010023632.1:0-11926 GCA_030264715.1 Adinopsis sp. GC000173 | reverse complement strand
TTTTTTTTGTCGGCGCTGTTAAAACATAATTTTTATGAAACAATATTAACATTGCAGAGCCCTCTCTCTAATATCCGTAACGTAAATATTTAGTTATTTTGCATATTTTTTACACTCGCTCGCCAACGCCGCCGCCGCCTTTTTAAATGAAATGATTTTATCAAAGATATTAGATTTGGGCAAACAAAGAATAAAGCCGCACGAAGAGTTAGAGCCGCCGTTCCGGCGTCCATGACCGAGGAGAAAGACGAGAGTAGGTGGGTAAGTAGGGTAACAGGGAAAAAAAATTGTTGGATAATGTTTGGGCAGCAATCAGGTTTTATTAGACCCGTTAAGCGAGATAATGCAATGTGATAATTCACATTTAACGCGATTATGTTTTATTGCCGACGCGATTTATCGACTATTTGTAAAGGTGCAAAGTCTGCGAATGGTAAAAAACAACGAAAACGAAATTTTTATTAAATAAAGGAGTATATTGCGGTATAAACTGGATAGAATAGGTTCATATAAACAGGTTATCCCTTGGATTATCGCATTACTTGAAGAAATATTCCATTTCCGATCACGTAGCGGAATCCTGCGATGTTCAACTGCTGGAAACAGATGTCGGGGCGGCCATATTGAGAATGTCATGCTCGTCTGGTCTCAAAATAGCCAAGTTCTGTTCTGCATATGACATGTTATAACAGAGAAACTGCTTATTTGATTATGTCTCGTAATCCGTTTGCGCAAACAAAACTCCTCTAATGAATTAAAGATTTTCATACATTCAAAACGCGTGTAACACATGGGATCCCATTCTGGCTGGCAGGCAGCAATTTCGCAAATGAATTTCTGCCATTCAACGATTATATCGTTATTTTAATATCACATATAGCGTCATATTAATTATCATCAACAGAATTAACGTCGAGCTCTGCTGCTGCTGGTGAAATGAGACTACGACGACGTCGACGAGTCGCTTTTATGAGATAAGACTGATAAAATGATGAAAAGTCACACGCTGGATATTTTTATATGCGAGAAATTACGCGACGAGTTTTAAAAGTACGTGTCAGTTGCTTTAATAACTTTGAAAGCATTTAGAATGTTGAATTAATATCAAAAGTGGGCGGGTGGCTTGTTGGATGTTGGGAGGGGAAAATTTCACCGATTAATAGGAAATTGTTTTGAAAACATGGATTTCTAGTTTACGAATTAAATTATCGTATGGCAATGCCAGCAACACGGCGTATACTCATCATATATGGAAGAAGCGAGGTAGTAGTATAAGCGCGGAGAATATTGGTTTTCATCTTCATTCCCGGCTGATAGATAAGTTTTCGCGTGTATGTGTTGTCTATATCGAGATATCATGCGATGAATTCAAGTAGCAGAATTAACAATTCGAGAATGATGAAACTTTTGCAATAAACCTTCACTCCATAACAATGTTAAACTTTGTCTCGTATGTATTATATGCATTACAACTTGCCGCAACTATTTCCAGACCGAAACTTTTACGCTTTGTAAATTATTATCTATATTTTTATTAGGGGCAACAAAAAAACAAATAATAACAGCGCGTAAAAAATTCGTCGTTATATGTATGTATATATGTTTGTATGTGTGTGTGCAGAGAGGGAAAAACAACAACAACAACTTTTGATAAACAATTCGGAAAAGTTTAAATAACATTTGCGCGCGATGTGTGTGAGTGTGTGTGTGTGTGCATGAAAGATTCTCTCGAGGGGGTTAAAAAAGAACAAAATAACACTTTCGACTATTATAGAATGCTTTCTGAGATTCCAATCCATCCGACTATGCATAAAAGTGTACCAACAACCTTTTTTTCTCTTCTCTCACTGACACAATCGTCGTACGTTTTTTTCCCCTCATAGAAACGCAATTTACATATATGCTAAAAAGGACGTATAGCACAATTGTGTTTTTAGTGAATCGTAAATTTGACGTGTTGGAACGCATTCTGAATATCAAATTTTTCACACATACAAAATACGATCATATTTCTTAGCGAAATCAAAATTTGTTTTTATTTTATTCTCTCTCGCTCTCCCTACTCTTTTCCCGGCGAAATGATGCTCTACAATTTTTTACTTATTTGACTGAAACGATCGCCTCTGCATACGAATTTATAACATGCGAAAATAAATCGGCTACTATTTATAACAATTGGTGCAAGAGCGCAATATAAATATTTTTTTGTAATAAATTAGAGGTTAATACGATTGTTACTTATTTGCTGGCAATGATGACTTGAATATGAATTCATAACATTCGGAAGTAAATTGGCGATTATTTGTCACAATTGGTGAAGGCGCCTAGCACATTTAGTTAAATTTGCAAATACTTTTCACTATAGCGCATATTAATAAAAACATTTGTTTATTTTATTTTCCACTTTTTCTTGATAAAACAATATAGGATTTACTTATTTGTTAAAAGCAATGCTTTGCATACGAATTTATAAAATGCGAAAACCAATCGTCGACATTTTATTATAAATGAATTAGTTTAGGATAAAATAATCCACGATTTACTTCTAACATGCAAAAATAAATCGCCGACACTTTAGAGATAATACATTTATTACATTTGCAATAATTAGCTATAATTACAATTCAGTTGCATAAATATTTTTCGCTGTATAAGTTACAGCGCAAATTAGCCAAATGATCGATAATTTATTTGACCCCCGCCCTCACAATTAGCTGATGTTTATTCTGTTGCTGTCATCAATTTATTGCGTTTCATTAAACCGGGAATTTTTATGACAATTAAATTGCGTATCGCTGAATTAAATAAAAATCTGTTTTTTTTCGATAAAATATGTTGGAGCACACCAGCGCGCGTGTACGCCAAGTTTGGCGCGCACTTTACGTAAATTTATGTTAAATAAATATTTAAACTTTATTCATTTAACTAAATTTACGATTTTATTTTTCTTTTAGTTTGCGAAACGGGAATGAAAGGGGAAGCGAAAACGAAATGAGAATTGAATCAGGAAATTGAAAACGTCAACAATTTAATTTCGATATATTTATAATAAAAATTAAAAATAAAAAGATGAAGAGGAAAAACGTTCGTTTGAACATGTTTCAGCGATAAGCGCGCGCGTATACATACATACATACATACATACATCTGTTAAAATGGAAATATTTTTCATATGCCAACGGAAATTTATTAAGATAAATAGCTCGATGTTTATTTTTCAAAATATACCGCGCATTAATGACAACGTAAACATTATAATCTATAATGGTCTAGTCGGGAAGCGTATTCGATATTTTACATGGAACTTAATCCGCAACGAAATAAGTAAATAAAACGAGGCGGTTTCGTATCGTTATTGATACAATATTAGTAAACAAAACAATAAACGATATAACAATGGAACATCAGTTTGACGAACATATTTACTGGTAGTGGTAGGCTATTATATGCTATGTGTGTACATACATATATATGTGTATATGTGTATATCTGAGAACTTCCTTTTCCTTATTTGCATTAAATTACCCACGATAATGTAAACTGTAACTAAAACGGAACAAAGCAACTTGCATATATTAAATGGAATGGATATATTAGGATTATCTTACTAATAACTTTGCAAATTAATGTAAAATATTCAAGAAAAATGCGCGCCGATATGAAAAAGAAACTTTGCCATGCAGGCGAACGGAAAATGTTGCCTATGCCAGCCAGCGCAAAGCAAAAAAAAACTTTTGCTGCCTTTCTTTCTCTCTTTTTCTTCGGCGATGATTCAATCACACAAAAGAGTTGATATTAACAAAGTTTCAATAAGGTAAGATGCTCTCAAAGCGACTTGACAAACTGATAACCATCTGAGCCTGCAGTTATTTGTGTAAAAACATTTTCCATGTTGTTTGGAAAAGTATTTCGTGGCGAAAGTGACATCTTGAAATGTTGCGGGAATGTATCAAAAGATTATGCCTGTAAATAGAATGAAAATTCTTATCTATCCCCCCCAACCCTGAACACACTCACACACATACACATGCACACACACCCACACATATATTGTAACAACGGCAAAAGCGCTTTGTGATGCCACGAGTTCATTATGATTAAACTTAATTAACGTCAATACACCATCAAATATTGTTCTAATACAATATAATCTCCTGTTACATATTTACCTCGAAACTTCATCGTCGATATTGCACATTCTTCGATTCATTAACGCTGCTTTTAATTAAATCCCTCAACGTTGTTATAATTAGTGCAATATGTATCAAAAGCCGCACGGTTAAAAATCGCGCCGTAGCATATACCCAACAAACACATACGAAGTTAATCGCAAAAGATACAAATTCCTTCTATATAGACATAAAGATTCGACTGCTCAAAATAGTCATTACTTCTATTTCTTTATTGTTTATAAATCTTTTCCTCTCGGGCCATTTTATAAAATTAGAAAACAAAATATTTTCAGAGAGAGTTAAATCTGGAGAATACAGCACGTAAAAAAGCAGTTGAAAATTTAATTGGCTGATTTATTCGATCACATATCGTTGACCTTTTTTTTACCCATGTTTAGAAATTCTTAAAATACGTTCAATTTTAATGCCAATTAAACAAATACTAAACTTTATAAGAGATGTAATTCATTTTTTCATCAAATTTTCGCAAATATATATGTTGAGTCAAGGACTTTTGGGATCATCCACGTATATATAATATGGAGCATTTCTTCAATAAAATTAATTTCAGCTTTTTGAGCAAAAGCAATTCTAATCTGGTATAATTAGTGCGCGATGTGTTACTGTCTAGTTTCAAAGCAAGCGCTCGCCTTATCATATAAGAAGCTAACAAGGATTTGTTTTTACTCGTAATGCCATTTATTTGATTAAACGCACGTGTTTCCACAATTAGTTGCCCTCCCACTTGCTGACGGTTCACAAAATGAAAATCGACGAACAAGTTGCTGCTGCTGCTGCTACTAATGCGGCGGCGGCGGTAAATTAACGCGAAAAAAAATGCGAAGAAATGCTTGTCGGTACATTAAAGTATTATATACTCCTTTTTTATGTATAATCCATCATATTGTTAAAACTTTACTGAATGCTTTTAATCGCTAATGGATTTTTTTTCGGAGAATGATGTCTCAAAACAATGCTTTCATAAAGTGCACCTAAAAAAAGTGCTTTGTTACATAAATTTCAGCGATAAAAAAGAAAACGGCGAACGCATAATTCATTTGCCGCCGTGTCGGCCCACTTAACAATTTGGCGAACGTCGCGAATAAATCATTACGCATTCAATCATATCCATCATTTAAATAATAAAACAAAAAAATCAATTTTACTAGTATTATCATTATTTAATGGTGTTGGACATTGAAGTCTATAAACTTTTGTTATAGTAAGTAGTTAAAAAAAATCGCAACACAGTTTTTATCAAAAAAGTTGCTTAACATATTGCAATAAATCCACTTTTTGGGGGATCTCCACACTGATAATTGATTATCATACAATGAAGTATGTTTTAAAAAAATATGCATTTCTCTTGTTGTACGTAACAAATTTCGTAGTAAAAACGAACAAGGCAAATGCGAAATTTATTTGAAATTGCGACCCACTTAACAATTTGATAAACGTCGCAAATAAATCATTACGCATTCGATAACATCAATCATACATCGTTAAAATAAATCAATTTAGTGCATATTATCATTGTATGGTAGCATGACATGTATGTTGTACCTAATTATGTTCTTGAGCGGTGAATTTCGTTTAGAATAAGAAGGGCAATTTTCGTGTGATGAAAATGCCTTTTTCTTGTTGTGCCGTTGTTTATTGGCCGAAATCGAATAGAAAAGTTGAAAAGTTGCACGTTACACTTGGGAATGAAAATAAGATTTCCAGTTGTAATGTGATAATCTATGTAGTTGTGCTGATATCGGTTTAGTTTTGTCCGCTCGAAGAAGAAGAAGAAGAAGAAGGTGGAGTGGAGAAGGCAAAGAGCGTGTCTGTGTACCTATATTGAAGTTTTCCCGAAACTAAATTTAGTTATATAGTTTGGCGTGATTTGATAAGCGAGCACGATCCATCCCATTGACAGGACATACATTCTACAATCATAATCGATCGTCCACCACCCCCGAATAGATGACATCGTCGTGTCGCCGAAATTCAATTAAAATATTCTACACACACACATACATGAAGAAAAAAATGTCAATTTCTCAAACAACAAATTAATATTTTCGTTGTTTCTTTTAATAAAATCTAAATTTATGACACGCAGACATGAAACTCACAATTTTAATATCCTGAAGGCGTGCTGAGCGAAGGAGGGCGAAATTTATACACATACAGTACGTTTGGAAAACGGTCGAGTTTAAGTATTTTAATAAACGCCACGCTATATTTCACAACAAAATGACATTCTTTCATAATTGTTAAAAATTAATTATAAATGCTATGTGAAAAATATTTACATTGACAGTTTACGTTTAATAAATTCAGTTTTAGTGCTAATTGTTTTGAAAATGAGAAAATTGTTGAGTGTTGAGTGGTAGGAAAAAATGAAATTTCATTGAAAAATACAGTAGATACCAATCAAAATATGCATTATTCTTAACGAACTTAATGTCTAACTAACAGTTTTTATAGATTACATACAAAAACCATTAAAAATGTAACATACAACTGCCATCCATAAATTTATCTAAAGTCTGTATAATTTTAAATGAAATATTGTTTACATTGAAACTGAAATCACTGAAAAATAAACTAAAGAGAAAATTCTTACAAAAAACACAACTGTGTTGTAATTTATTTAAAAAACCATAAATTTCACGATAGCATTAACAAGAAAAAAAGACTAGTTGTCAATCATTCCCGGCTGAAAAGTATAAGTAACAATGCTGAAATGTCATTTTTCTGTGAAAATTCTCGGCTTACGAGCGCCATAAATGACAAACAACACTGACGTGGGATGACAAATACGACGCTACCATTTAAATGTAATATATATATAAAAATCATACTGTAGAAATATATTTGCAAAGAGGATGATGACAGGTCCCGTAGGATCAAGCGAGAGTAAGGCTTATGTCCTTTTTCGTACTGGGATTTGCCGTCCCCGAGTAATAAATGTCATACTCTCGCAAAGACTGTGACACTGTCAGCCACAATGTCTTACTCCTCGGGGATGAAACACTCGCACACATACACACCCACATACTCACCCACACATACACGTACGTTGTTCACACGAGCTCTCAAATTCCAGACGGTTTAATCAAAACGGATCTGGCGACTTAATCAAAGCTCCATTTACCCATTTGATAAATTATCGCGCATACTTTTCCCAATTCTTGCTCTCGCGCGCGCCGCTAACTTGGCTCACACACACACACACACATATATTGTATGTAGTAGTAGTTTTCGGGAAGCGAGCGAATGATAAACTCCCGGTTGATTCTCTAATTAACTTTGTGTGGTTGTAATATTTATAAGAAAACCGGGTAGGAAATGATTAAAATTTAGATTGCATCTTTTACATTCAAACACATTTGAATAAAACGCGCAGATTAAATTTAATAATCTTCTGAATATAATTTTCTTATAATACTATATTCTATGATTTTATTATTTAAATAGGATAAGCGTGCGATTGTTATTTTATGAACACTCGCAGGAAATTACTTTTTTACGAGCTAATACTTTCATAAATTAATAATTATTCGAAAATCTAAAAAGTTTTCTCGCGCGCGCGCTTGCAGCATACAGAAAAAAAAAACTTTTTAATCGCGCTTGTTGGCGCAAAGATTACATTCCCATTTTACATATGTCTATGTGACTTTGATTAAAATATCAATTCGAGAGATAAACTTTAATCAGATGCTTCTCATGCTTGGAAGGATCTTTTTGCATTTATTAAAATCAATACAAGAATGCAAGCGGCGACGAATGTGAATCGATGCACATGGCTTTGCTTTTTCAGCGATGAAAACACGTTGAAACATAGTTGCAAATTGATTGGTTTTCTTCCCATCCATGCATTATTTTTACCGGCAACTTTTCCACTCGAACTAAATGCAATAAACAAAAACAACAACAACAACAACAACAACACGAGCGCAAAAAAATAAATTACTATAGCAAAACAAGAACAACGACGAGTGAAGAGGAGGAAAAAGTTTTTTTCAAGAGAAAATTTTATATGGTATTCGCTCAAAGCAGATTGCAACTTGATAGGAATACTTGAACGAGCAAATTCAAGCCACGTTTCGTCGACTTAAAAGAAAACATTTCGTGCTACACAATATGTTTTAATAAATTTTCGAGTATAGATCATTTATAAATTAGGTATTTGTGGAAGAAGGCGAGCGACGCGCGTTTGTCGAAGTAAAAGAAGATTCATGGCAATTGATGTAATCCAGGAATAGCAATGCCCGAGAACCGACCGGAACTGTTAGGAGCGGGTAAATGGAGTTGGAACGTCAAGATCAAATAAAGTGTCTGGCAAGGAGTTCGGGGGGTGAAGGCGGTGGGAAAGGAAAAACCGATGAGCGTTGCTCAATTATAAAAACAGCAAAAAAGACTTGAATTTGTTAGCTAAATAAATAACATAAAAAAATCGGCATTTTAAATATGATTAGCCTTAATTCTGAAAATATTACAAGTCTTGATACAAAACAAACCGTGTTTCGCACTCGTCACTTAAAGTCTATNAATTATAAAAACAGCAAAAAAGACTTGAATTTGCTAGCTAAATAAATAACATAAAAAAATCGGCATTTTAAATATGATTAGCCTTAATTCTGAAAATATTACAAGTCTTGATACAAAACACACCGTGTTTCGACTCGTTACTTAAAGTCTATAACAACGGTGCCCAAGTAATGGATCGCGGTCTACTTTCAGTAAAATATAAATGAAAAAATTATTTTGTTATTGTTATTGATTAGTTTTTATGTCTTTTGATACAATGAGGCTCTTAGCAGCACTAATTCTATAGCCACCTCTGGTCTATAACGTAAGTTGAAGAGGATGCAAATGAATACCGCTGGAAACCTACTCATCTTCAACATATTATGATTCAACACATTAAGACAATAATTTCATGCTTGGAAACGTATTCCTACTTTGTCTAAACGTCATCTTATACCAAGTTTCTTCACTAAAATTGAAATGAAATTTACAAAATAACAGAATTGGTAACCAAAATAAAGAAGATGTATATTATATGCATTAATAAAGTGGCTAGCAGCGAGTATGCGGAAGGGAAAAACCGATGAGCAGCACTGCTCAATTATAAAAACTGAAATGTGTTAAATAAACAAAACACGACGTCATGCATAGCGGCGATGAAAAAAAAGAAAAAATAACGCTGCATGCGAAATGTTTGAATAAACATCCTGGCTGGCGGAATTCATCACGGACGCTACTACCGCCGCTCACAGGCCTAAAATAATGAAACCGTCATACGAAAACGAAGCCTGACATAATGCACAAAAGGAATGCGGCTTTATTATGTTAAACTGTATATATATAGATATATATACACATACACATACACCAAAACTTTATTATTACATTATCCTTTAGCGCAACTTAGTGGCATATGTGTTACGTTCCAGCTACATCCTTTAAGTATTTACTGTACAAGCGGAATGATACTCATACATCGTTTAATTAAGTCGACGTCAACATGGAAAATTTACAATTGCATAGCCGCTTTATTTTTCTATCTTTGCGTAATTAGAAATTTAATGCGCGCGCGAAATGGAATTGTGGAAAAAAGTGATCGGGGAGCGCGCCCAATTCAATTCGATTCAACGAGAAAAAAACAAAAAACGGATTTTATTTTAACGATGTACGAGCGGAATGCACAAATGAGGTCTTAGCTTTCATGTCGTATTGTTTTTATATAGATATTTTTTATTCAGCTGTTGAAATGCGACATGCATTTTATATTTATGGCGGCGAAGAAGCGAATGAGAGTGGATGGAGAGCAAAAAAAAACTTTTCGCTTTTTTAGTAACTCTACAATGACGTGCGCACGTGCGCTTTAATTCCATTACTATTATCTCAAACATGAAATAAACTTTTTTTATACGTTTTGATGTTTACATTTGTAGCGTTTCAATCCGCAAGCGAAATGTTTACATTCAAAGAACGGTCTTTCTATAGGAAATAAAGTTCCTTTTTAAATATAATATATATATAAGTATAAATTAACAATAAACTCATACTACACATATTGTACAATCGATTTTAAATTTAAAAATATCTATCGCATAGAAAAAGTGTAGGTATATAGGTAGTGAAAAGCGGGAAGCAATTTGTAGCCAACTAGCTAATCGTCCCCTACCAAAAAACATGCGCTGCTTGTGAAAAGAAGACGCCGCCGTCGTAGTCATCGTCGCGCACAAATGAATAATGCATGATACTTTCAACTAAGTATATATGTAGTGTTAATTCGAAAGTTTGCTGAGATGGTTAATCTCGTTTTCTGAGGCGATACTTGCCCAAAATGCACTCACCAACTTCATATAAGTAATCGGTTCTTATAAGTTTTGGGTCGCAAAACTTCGCAAAGAGACGACGACGTTGCTGGCGATGCCGTGTGGTGACGGTGGGTCGTCTTTCAAACGACATATGAGACAATTTATTCAACTTGCGCGCAAATCCATTTATAATTAATTCATTAAATTTGCACAGCGTGTTTCAGCCGCACGTAAATAAGCTACTTTTTTGCTCCCCGAAAAAAAGTGTGTATTAAATAAACAAGTTTTTTTTTCGCTGAAAATGCACGCTGGCTGACTAGTTGGAAATTGATATGCAAATATTTGAATTTTTGGCAAATGTATTGTGCTTGATAATCGAAAATAAATGCTATTTGCATCACTGAAAAAAAACCCTGGTTATTTATATTATATTTAGCGAATTCATTCCATGAAAATGCTCTTAGTTCTTTTTTTCTACTATTTGCTTTATAAAATATTAAAAGCAATAACTTCATAATCATCAATTTAAACCATGCATTCTGGAAGAATGCAGCTTTTCATTATTCTAGGAGTGATAGACAACAAATGTAATAAATTCAAAAAAAATAGGTGTCGAATCATCGTGCATCAATAAATTAAGAATCAATTTATAACTTTGTGTAAAGATACACAGATTTTTTAAGTATTTAGTGCATATTCTTTAATATTTTGTACTATTTTCATTATAAATTCGTTTTTTAGCAAAAAACAATAAGTTCACGCTTACCCACTACGTGTTTAGACACCATCAAAGCATTAAATGCATCATCGTTCACTAATTTTGCTTCAAAGATAACATTTAATATCGCAAAAATGAGAGCTAAGGTGGTGGATATCAAATAAAACTTCTTATCAAGCAAAAATATCGCTGTACCATTACAGTTTTAGAGAAAACAATAATTTCATGCTTACCCATTACGTTTTAGACACCGGCAAAGTATTAAATGCATCATTTTTCACTAATTTTGCTTCAAAGATTACATTTAATATCGCAAAAATGAGAGTTAAGATGGTATAAATTAAATAAAACTTCTTATCAAGAAAAATATCGCTGTACTACTACAGGTTTAGAGAAAACAATAATTTCATGTTCACCAAGCATTTAATGCGCATTATGTTTTTATTAATCTTGTTCCAAATTCAACATTTTATACTTTGTAATCGAAAATAGTAGTAATTTATATTTCGCATTACTAAAAATATATAGTGCTCGTATATTTAGTGATACAGTATGCTTGACTATAAAATTCATTTAATAAATATTCGCTGGTCGTTGTTTTTTTTGCGCACGCTGCTTGTTTATTAGCGCACACGCTGCCGCGCCGCGCCGTATTTTTTCATCATCGCAATAATAACTTAAATCCTCGACATTGTAAATTCGGACAGTTAAAATAG
>JARJDW010023629.1:0-10055 GCA_030264715.1 Adinopsis sp. GC000173 | reverse complement strand
GATAATAAATGTGTTAGTTTTTAAGTGTTTAATCACCAAGTGCTGTTTAATTAAAAAGCGAGCGGGTGCACAATGCACAAAAACTACTTTGAATTGCTAATGGCACGCTTAAATATGATCGAATACAGCGACACAATGATGCACAGCACAAACAAGAACTATTAAAAAGTTTATAGTATAGTGAAATTGCCTTTCAATTAAATGTAATTAAATTTAATAGTGTTTAAACAAAAATGGATTACTTAAATAGCTTATTTAAGCAAGTAATTTAAACGAGTATTTTAGTTCTACTATTTGCCTAGCTAATGCATAAAATACGAAGAAAAATATTTGCAACTTATTTACTTTTTCATCCAGATATTAACTTTAATTAATTTTTTTAAATAGAATATTTTAAAGTATAATTTTCTAAAAATCCTATTAATTTTCTTATTTTTTTAAAGAAGATTTTCTCTATTCTTTGAATTCTATTTTAAGTGATTACTTATTCAAAATTTAATGACTTTTAGCAAACTTTAATTTCAATTGTATACTTTAATTAATCAGTTATTTTAATAGTGTTTAAACACAAATGGATTTGTTAGGTAAATAACTTAGTAATTCTAATAAATATTTTAGTTATGGCATGTGATGCATAAAATATGAAGAAAATATATTTAATGCGCTTTAATTTATTAAGAGTATAATCGACTTGCATTTTTGCATTTAGTAATTCGATAAAGAAGTATTAAATTTAATAGTGTGTGAACAAACAGCAAATTATTTAAATGAATATTTCCGTTCGAATATATAATGCATAAAATATGAGAAAAAAATATTTAAAGCAGCTTAGTTTAATAGATAGTCTGCTTGTGTTTTTACTTTTAGTAATATGATAAAAATAATGCAATTAAATAGTAACTAGTTTAGATGAATAATTAGGTTCTACTATTTGATGCATAAAATTAATTAAGTAGAAGAGATAGCGACTTGCATTTTCACTTAAAGTAATATGATAAAAAAGTAGCAGTATTAAATTAATCCAACAGAAATAATAATTTAAATAAATACTTTAGCTCCACTATTTGATGCATAAAATATGACAAAAAATATTTAAAGCGTATTAATTTAATAGAAGAAATTTTCTATCTATCTGCTTGCATTTTCACTTTTAGCAATATGATAAAAAAGTAGTAGTATTAAATTTTATGATGTTTGAATAAAAATGAACGAGCTAAATAGCAAATGATTCAAATGAATATTTTATTTGCACTATTTGATGCATAAAGTATGAAGAAAAAAAATTTAAAGCGGCGCGCGCCTTAATTTAATAGAAGAGATAGTCGACTTCCATTTCCACTTTTAGTAATATGATAAAAATAAAAAATATTTTACGAGCAGCTTTTTATTAGATTAATGTAGCGGCTCAAATGTGGAAATAACGTTTAAATTCCTTACGGAGAATGTGTCAAAATTCGCTCGTTTATCTCACACATAGACTCTTCTCTATGATCCAACTTCAAAGTAGATAATTTTTAGAAAAATTAAATTGGGCGCTTATTAAATATATGCCATCCATGTATGTAGTATATGGGTAGCATATTTTCACCGCGTGTCCCGTCAAGTGGCAGGAATTCATTTTGTTCGTCGCGGAACGTGTGGGGATAAAGTTAATTGATTAACACACAGGTGTAATTAACTACAAATTGCAAATTAATTTAATAATTCAATATGCGATTTGATGAACTAATCACAAACTGTCAGTGATTGGATGAATGAATAAATGTTGAATAAAAAATCGGTTGTTGCTGGTGCGTATACACATAGAAACATTGAAAATTTAATTAAATTTCCACCATGCGCGCAAGTAAATTTAGTTTTGGCGCAATGTAGGTATGTTAGTTTTATACCGTATTATTAATATTTAATATTTACATGTATGAAAAACAAGGCCAAGGTTAACTTTTCAGGAACCATGACCATCGATTATTTGCATATACACACGTAGTAGGTATATAAATTTGTACTTATGTGAAATCTATATATATGTATGTTGGTTGGTAGTATATACCTGTGTGTGTGTATCGGTCGAAGGCCTTTTCGTAATCATCCATCTGTGTGTAAATTCTCTTTAAGGCTTAAATATACATACATTTTGAGTTTGCATAAAATCACGCATTACATGGAAGAACGATTTACGAGTTTTGATTTTATTAAATATGTAAAACAATTTCCAATGTTCGCACGCATCACGTGAAACACCACAACCGCCAATTTTGCGTATTTTTAATATTGAATTAAACCAAAAACAAACTAAATTGAGCGTTGAGCGTATAGAAAATATTCTACAATAACCGAAGGTAATAATTCCATTTCGATCTAAACACTTTCTCGATAATGTCATGGAAAAATCAATGTTATTTCAAGGTCTGATAGTTTATTATCTAATGTATCTTCCATTTCATTCTCTTCGTAGGTATATAGGTACGCTATAAAATAATAAATACTTTCTTATACATAGCTATATAGTAAACGTTCAGGTGTTTTTAATTAAGCAAATAAATTACATTAAATATAATGGTGGAGGCGCCGGGCAAATCCTCTAGGAATTCATCTAAATAGTTTTAACATATTAAATTTCATTAATATTGTTCTTGCATTAACAAAGCCTAATTTAAAAGCTCTGAAAAAATGTTTAATTATTGGAATTTTATTAACACGAATAAAATGATGGTTTGGGGGCAACTTTTTGTACAAATAATAGAATTTTATTAGCATTGTTTTTCCGAATACATCGTTGTATTGATTGCACGTTATACTAACAATATACAAATCTATATTCTAATAATAAATGATTGATATGTGTTATTGTTTTGCACGTGCAGATATTGAATTCGCATAATGGTAAAGATGTGTGTCTAATTTGTACAACAATTCATTCAAATATAAATGCTTTAATATATAGTATATTTATTTCTAATTAAAATTGTAATTTACACATTTGTATTTTAATAGTACAATAAGTGGCTTATAGTTGTGAAGCTGCCAAGTGATTTAAGTCTATTCAATTGAATGCTTTATAATTTATGATAAATAAAAAGATTATTTAGAAATTTATAGTTTAATTGTATATTAATCAAGTTTTATAAAAATATATTTTATATAGTAAGTATCTATATTTGCTTTTAATTAAAATAGTTATTTTTAAATATATATTCTAATAGTGATGATTGATACAACAATGATGATATGTTGCGTAATGGTGGAAATGCTAGGTAACTTGCCTATGATTATTTATTTAAATGCTTTTTAATGCTATGTTGATAGAATCAAATAAATTATGGCAAATAAAATCATAATTTATAAATTTATATCTCCATAATATATTTATCAAGTTTTATAAATTATACGTCGAGTAATGTTTATTTATCTTAATGCTTTACAATGTTATGTTGATAAAGTAAATTAATTTATGGCAAGTAAAATGATAACTTATAATATGATATCATAATAATATATTAACAAAGTTTTATAAACAACAGTTCTTATATGCTATGTACCTAATTTTTATTTTTGATTTAGATTGTAATTTTTGAATTTATATTCTAAGAGTTTATTAATTTAAATGCTTTATAATATTACGTTGATTAAGTAAAAGAAAGTTTTATTTAAACTTTTTTATACCCCACCTATATTAATTTTTAATTTAATAAATTGTTAAATTTATATTGCAATACTAGATGACTGATATTATTATATGAGTTGCGTAATTGTGGAGGTGCCAAGAGAATTACCTATGTATATTTATTTGCAATAAATGGTTTATAATATTATGTTGATAGAGTAAAATAAATTATAGCAATTAAAACGATAATTTATAAATTCATATCCTAAAAGTGATTAGGATATGACAATTAATACTTGTATTAAATTTACTGTATGTCAGTGATGGTGGATGCGCATGGCTAAACATCTAAACTTTAATTTAAACATGGGAATATTAAATTAACCTTGTTCTGTTATTAAATGCTTGTTAAATATTGTTAAAAATATGTTTGTAGACTATAGATAATCTTTGTTCCTATGAAATATGAAATAATTGAATTGTAATCTGTTGCTAAGATAAATAATTAATTGTCAGAGCCAAAACACACCGAATTGTGGATTACATTTTTTACTCTCTTCATTATTATTTTTCAACACATCTATACATGATCCAATAATAACTAATTGGCGTTATTGTTTTGCATTTATTATATTAGTATTTAAATAAATTATGTAGCAATGTATAGCAGCAAATTGATTTTAATTAATTTTGCAAATGAAAAATTGATGATTAATTAAATACACAGAAGCTGCTTAAAAATAATTTATAACAACACGAATTTCGACGGTGTGATTAATTAGAAAATTTAAATCAATTTACTTACATTGGAATAATGGAAGAAAGAAGCAAAACAAAAACAAAAGCACGAAGCACGTTAATAATCCGAGTGTAATTGCTTTCAATAAAAATATACTAAATAATAAATGCCTGGAAAACAAATTCATATTTGATTCCATTTCCAACTTGCTAATTTTTGTATTTTGTTGGTTAGGTATGCACATGTATAAATGCGGGCACGTTATTAATATTTATTAAAAAAGAATAAATAATAAAACGGTTCAAAGTGATAAAAACGAAATTTTCCACTGCCATAAATTTTATTTCGATGGCTTTATTATGTAAACACGGTATAAAAATGTTAGCTTCGTGCATAAATTAATTAATATGCGGTAATAAATAAATTTATAAACTTGATAAATGGCGTTTATCTGTATTTATAATCGAACTGTTGTTTGGTTTCTGGCGTATATAATGGATGGATGCAGGTGATTATTTCGGTTTGTTCTGAGATAAACGACGCAAAAATCGAATGAAAAATGTTAGGTAATCAAGCGTATCATTAGCATAAATCAGTAGGCAAAATGCAAATGTTTTTTTTTCGAAAAACGATGCGATATTCCGATATTCGAGACAAATTCAAATCGACTGTGAGATTATCTAATCTTTTAATTCGTGAATTGATAGATTTCGATTAATTTTGCCGGCGCTCGCTTGCTATACGTATTTTATTTAAATTTTATGCGAACAAAAATTCGTATGCATCCATCCATCCATCCGTTCAGCGAATGAAGCCAGCAATCTTCGTATATCCAACACAAACTAGCTGCTTGCTTTTTAATTTGATTTACAAATGAATTTAAATGCACCCGGTAAAATATACCGGCCGTGATGCTTTATATTCGAACAAATTTAAGAAGATCTATTTGTATTAAGAATGCAAATTTGTGAAATAGAAGTTAAGCGTTGAGTTAATTGCTTTTCTAATTAAAATTAAAGTAAACATTCACTTAGTCGTCGTCGTCGTCGACGCTTATTTCACCGTACTGTATACCGTCGTCGTAGTAGCACGTCGTTGCGTTCAAAGCCTGCTCACTATTCTGATTTTAAAGTATAAAGTATACGATTGCGGTTTTATGCTACTGACACATTCGCTTCCCAAAATTTTAGTTTACACTAAATTTATTCGCCCAACTAAATTAATTAGCGCTATTCAACTGAAAAAATGTTTGAACTTTCGATTGATTTTCACAAACGTACAATAATATGCTAATGGCGTGTAAAATGTTTGCGTTTTATATAAATTAAATAAATAAATTCTAAAATGCAATGTAGGTAAACGCGTTTTGATGAAAGCTTATTGTTATTATTGTTATTTTTATTCTTTGATAAATTAGAAATGTTATGAAAATTATTATTATTATAAATTTACGTCAGTAATAATAAATTTTCAAAATTATTACTGACACATTTGTTTACACAAATTTCGTTTAAATTATGAATTATTGAATTGCACAAAATGTTTTAAAATTTTCAATAGATTTTACAAATACATAATTAAATTCTAAAATGTATTGTAAATGTGATTTGGCTATAAATAAATGATTGTTTCTTGAATAATTTAGAAACGTTATGAAAATAAGCAAATACTTAGATATTAGTAAATTACTACCGATAATTTTGGCTTCCAACATTTTAGTTTAAATTAATAAAAATTAATTAATTCTATTCTAGCGAAAAAAATGTGTTTGAACTTGCGATAGATTTTACAAATGTATAATGTTATGTGAATCGTACAAATGTTCAGATACTGTTATATAATAAGATAAATTTAATAAATAGATTCTAAAATGCAATGTAAATGCAATGTAAATGTAATGCAAATGTGCTTTGCTTACAAATAAATGAAAGCTTAACGTTATATATTAGCATCGGTTATTTTTATTCTCGAATAATTCAGAAATTATTATTATTATTATTGTAAACATACATAAATAATAATATACCTACAAAATTAATAATAAATAATAAACCGGTAAATTTTGTATAAAATACAATACAGCTTGCTGATTTATTTATGTGAAATATAAATGAATTTTTAATTCAAGGATGATGTTGTTTGTGAAGTATATCATATCTACATAAATCAAAGATTATATATTATTATCTACGATTTGAATGAAATGTGTGCTAGATATAATTAATTAGCCAAGTTGTGGCATTTCTAAATGTGGCTACAAACGAAGAGTTTGATATTGTACATTATTCTTGAGACAACTGGCAAATATACCTACTTCAATATCCAAAAGTCGATTACTAAAATTAATTAGACAGATTATTATGGAATGTCTAATCATGTATAAATACTAAATTGATTAAAAATAAATTGGGGTATTTCTATATGTAACTACTAATGAAGAACAAAACACTATTTTTTAAATTAATTAGACAGATAATTAGGCAATATCTGATAGTAATTAATACACAAAATCAAGTTGGAAATTGTTGTTATTTTTTTCTTTATGACTAAAAGGCAAAAAATAATTTACTAGTCATATTTTGAAATATAAAATTGCTGAGATTAGAAAATAATTCGATTTGATTCTCAATAAATTCTTTTTAATTATTTGACTACCTACATATATAAATATTAATTGCAAGCAATTATTTGAATTTATAAAAGTTGTCGTAATGCATTTAAATTATTAATGCGTTAATTCTATTAAAAATGCACATAGATATATACATATGAGTAGTGAGTGAATGAGAAATATTTAATGGTTTAACGATTGCAACAATTGTTAGCGTTGTATGTATGTATGTATTAAACGTACGAATAATAAAGATCAATATGGAGGGATGAAAATGTCAATGTCAGCGTTGATAATCCAATAGTGTTCTCACTCAGAACCCATTAAGGTATAAAGTATATTATGGTAAAATAACGAGACCATACGTTATTATTGACGTTTCACGTTTAAAACAAAGTATTGCCCATTTATTGGTGCACGCAGTGCTTTTCTTCACATCCATTAGCTTTTATGATCTAACCTTCAATGTTGTTCGCTCACCGTTACTTTTTTTAGATATATACCTATATATTAACTCAATTACGCTCGGTGGCATGTAGTAGGCAGCCAGTCGCGGTATACGCTTTTAAATATACACTGCAAGGTGCTCATTTAATTTTAATTAAAACGGGAAAGCTCGCGCCCAATTCGCGCCGCTGTTTTCATACGCCGTTTTTTTCCTCTGTTATTGTTGATGTTGTTGTTTATTAGTGTGTTGACCCAGATTTTCATCCATTCTAATTTTTGATATGTTCCTTTAGCGATAACAAATCTAATTTCAGTTCAAGTGTGAAAAGTTAGATTGCCCTGAGGGTGCATCGCAGCAAAAATTCTATTCCACTCGTCCAAATGCAACAACTTTGACGCTTTTATAAAATTGCTTTAAAAATGCGTATGTTTTCAACGTGTACGTAGTATGTATAATGTATATTAAAAATTTAATTTTGTAATACAAAAGCGCAGGGAAAAATGTCGCTTTCATGCATAATCTTATTAAATCCAAAGCCATCTTTGAAAAAACTTTATTAAAACTAATTATGTAAGAATGTTACTGCTACTTATTACATGTCTAATTAAAAAAGTTACTTTGATTACAAATTATCCAAATGGTTTTAATTAAAATTTCGACCATTTGCTGAGAAATTTTCATAAATTACACACGTACGTATTGTATTTTTTTATATATATGCGTCGCAAAAATTTAATACCTCTAATGGAAAAGCTGGTGCAGAAAAAAAGCAAGACAATATTTGAAAACAATCGTTTGTGTCACCCTAAAGTGGATGAAATCTCGTAATAATCAATATCGGTTCCATCTTTTAATTATACGCATTTCATAAAACTTTTCTTATTAATGCTACCGGTTTTTTTCTGCTGTGTGTTAAATAATCCATCAATTAATTAATTGGCAGTTTAAAGCGGCTTTATCATGTACTAGAAGATTATTACAAATCGCGACGCGTTTCAATAAAACGATCGGAAACTTTTTCAATTTACATCTACAATTTTTTCATCATAGATTATTTTTGCTAAATAAAAAAGAAAAAAAAAAAGATCGAGAGAAAGTTTCATGCTTGATGTGGTTTCGCATAAAATCCAATCTCTAAATTTATTTCTTTTGTTTCGTGCTTTCTTTGTTTTTTTTTTGGTATAAGGTAACCGTAAGCAAAATTTTATTTTACATCAAGAAATGATATTAAATTTCACATTGTTCGTATATTAGATGAGAACAGTTTTTTGCGCCGTCGCTTATATACCCACGTATGTCGGGATTAGATAATGCATTCAGCCTGCAAAAATATGATCGACGTGCATGTTAAAATGCCATTTTTATAGCGTGCACCATTTTTATTTTGCTTTTTGCAAATAAACTTCAATTTCGTAATTTATCACCTATTTGTTTTTGGTATTGAAAAGGTCCTGTGGTTCATTTATCTTTCAAACAGTAAATTAGAATATGTTACTTATATATTACAACAAAATCGATGTAGGTATAGCTTGTGTAATTAAAAATATTTACGAGCGAGTAAATTCTAAGTTAAAAACTAATTTAAATGTATCGTATGTTTGTGTTGAAGAAAGTCAGTTAAACCTAAATCCATGCTGCATATAATAGTAATTATAGTTAATTCGGATAATAAATAGAACAAATTATACTCTTGATTAGTTCACATTTTCAATCCAGATACTAGAAATAGAATTTGAACTTGGTGTCAACAAATAAGAAATTTAAAGTTGATGAGTAATAATTTATTTACTTTTATATGCCACAAATATTGACATAATAAATTTGCATGTAGTAAAAATGTTGAACTAATATTATATGAATACTCCTATTAATTTTGCTTTATGTTTAGATTAATCCAGTCATTAAATAAATAAAGTTGTATAATTATTTAAACATATAAAAAATTGGTAGGTAATACATTTTTTACTGCTCATAAACAATAAGTCAAAAACTGATTTAAATTACACAATATATCGCACGTTTTTCTAGCAATTACAGTTAATTCCGATGCAAAAAGCGCAATTTGAACTTAGTATCAGCAAATATTTATAAAGAATACCAATTTAAAGTTGATGGGTAATAATTTAACCATATTTATTCGCAAATTAGCATGTGGTATATTTACTATTTAATATTATAAAAATGTTGCATTAGTTTATCATTGGAAGTTAAATAACTAAAAAATGTGTAAACTTTAACACCCTATTTATGTCACATTGAATGTAATGAATGCACCAACTATAAGTTTTTAGTGTATATAATTTAGTTAAAAACTTATTTAAATTACACAACATCTACTAGTTTTGTCATGAAGAAAATCAGCTTCTTAATCCTTACTGCACATAATTGTAATTAAACTTAATTCCAATACAAGAAGTACAATTTGAACTTGCTGTCAGCAAATATTTATAATCAAATTTAATTTAAAGTTTATTTTTATGTGGCAAATATTGAAATTATATATATTTATTTCAAAAAAATGTAATTAAAAATATTTATTCGTTCGTAAATTGTATATATAAGCCAAAAACTAATTTAAATTATACAGTAGGTTTGTCTTGAACAAAGTCATCTTCTTAATCCATACTGCATATAATAGTAATTAAACTTAATT
>JARJDW010023619.1:0-12257 GCA_030264715.1 Adinopsis sp. GC000173 | reverse complement strand
GAAATAAACGAAACGAAATATTTTACAATAATGGCATTAAAAAATACGAACGTTGGAAAAAATTTCTACAAACGCCGGTGAACATGTACTTACAAAAGTATTATTAAATATTTATATTTCTAGCCTGCACATCCCGTGCAGAACATTTATAAATCGCTCATTTATTCGCCAACACCAATAAAGCATATAATACTGCACAACCTATTAATTGTTTATACGATGATATGCTGTATTGTACGGTTTGCTACTATTATAGAGGAGTTGATCTTTAATCTAATAATTTCAGATTATATTTGATTCCAATCAAAATTTTGTAGATATTGTTTATGTATAACTCCCGTGGAACTAACAATAATGACATTAGTGCATACTAACCAAATTCTTCAATTGTTTAGCGCATCTATTTTAAATATAATTAAAACAATCGATTGGACCATTAATTTTGAAATATCAGCTGTTACTGATTTTTGAATGCAATTAATGTAGAGTCGCACAAGCCTCAAATTGAATGCTATAAAATATAAGAGTTAAGAGTTTGAAAACTAAGTTGTTTTGCATAGTTTTTTAAATATCTAAACTCACGTAAATGTGACCACTTTTATGGAATGAGATAATCTCTGTTCAGTTTGAGGCTTGCGCGACTGCTCGGCTTTGTAAACTTTATTTAGTGCCAATAGGGAGAAAATATTTTAAAGATGATAACACATACACAAATCAGGTTGAGCTAGATTCGGAATATATGGAGTGTCACAAAATTGTACATTTTTCACATTCAGAAGTTGATGTCAAATTTCACAAATGGTGGCTCAATCGATTATCTTAATGACTTTAAATATGAAGCATTCTCATATATAATGAATGAAATTTGGTAGAAAAAGCGCTAATTGAATAAACTAAACAAGAGATGAATGGTTAACTTTTGGATCAAAAAATTAAAATTAAATTTTCGATAATTTTCTATAAACTTTGTTTTGTTTATCCCGGAATGTTTCAAATTATACTATAATCGAATATAATTGCAGGGATAATAAAAAGTTTGAGCTAATACAACTGACTTGCATAAGATTCAATTTTGCTCGTGGAAGATATGCAACTAAAAGTTTTATCAATTTCTGTTTTTAGCCGATTGTATTATTTGCCGGTGAGCACACCCACACTAATTTCTACTCAACAGTACATGGTGCATTTTTATCGGGTCGTACCGCCGCCCAAATGATTCTCCAGAGCGAGCAGACGCAAGAGATCGTAGTAGACTGTGAGGATACAACCGATTTGAGCTCGTGGATTCAAGGTATTTGTTTGGAGTAAAGTTTTCACGTAGTCACAATTTTCATTAGAAGAAAGTATTATTTCGTAATTTGTACATACTGTAATAATCTAAGGCTTTAAAAAAGTTGAAGGAGATGAAGTATTTGTTGCTAATTTTTTAATTGTATATAATACGATATTTACATCATTGTATGTAATTTATTTGATATATCATAAGTTTTTACTTTTGTAATATGCTTAAGCTACTAGTCAACGTGTTTTCGTTTTCATTAACGATTCTACAAAAAAAAAATGGAAAACCAAAAATACATTAATTTATTTTAATGATGTTTCAATGTACGTACTTAAGACATGCCCGGCACTCTATACAAAAAATCACCATACGAATCGTAATAGCAATCGTTCAGTTTGAACACAGCGTTTTTATTTTTTTCTCGCAGAGATTTTGGGATGGTTATCTTTTCAGGGTAGATTAGATGCGAGTTATCTCGTTCTTTGACTCGTACCATCTCGTTGTTGCGTTGTTTGAACGATCGTAAAGTGTGATGACTTTTCAAGTCAACCTCTTGTAGTTGTGGTGAAGCTTCATCGGAAGTTCCAGGCAAAACCATCTTATTTTGTAATTCTTTTAGCGTTATTACTCTTTTATCATTTTCCACATTGATAGTATTGTCAATGTAAGTTTCTTTCAACGGCTTTTTTGGCTCATGTTCGACGGAATCCACAGGTTCTTTCTTATAGCTATTTATAATGTTAACAAATTCCCCAGTAGTTGGTAGATTGATATTATTTGCCACTGGTGGTATTTCGTAGTTGAAGTTGAGTGTACGCGTTGTGAATTTATTTATATGCTCGGAAAGATCATCCGGTAATTTCAGCTCGGAGCGTTTAAATTTTTGCCAATTTTCTTCCACAGCTTTATCGTGTTTTCTC
This sequence comes from Adinopsis sp. GC000173, assembly GCA_030264715.1. Lineage (NCBI taxonomy): Eukaryota > Metazoa > Arthropoda > Insecta > Coleoptera > Staphylinidae > Adinopsis > Adinopsis sp. GC000173. The sequence continues at coordinate 10,055 of JARJDW010023619.1, read as the reverse complement.
ACACGTTCCCCATTTGTTATTCTCCAATTGGCTTTAATAACTTTCTGTGAAAAAGGCAATATTATTCAAAATATATCTTTTAGCAAGATTGACTTACTTTTATAATATCTGTAGACGCGGGGAAACCTTCGCTTAATCGTTCGCAGCTCCATTCTTCCGCATCCAGTTCGTGCAGTCGCTTAATCTGTTGTTTATCGGCCCATGTCAGAAAATTTGGTAGTTTTGTGCGGTCGAAATATTTCCTTTTTACAATCAGGTACTTTTCCTTTTCCTTTAATTGTTCTATATGGTCCACATGCTTCTTATAATACTCGCGATTCAAATTGTTGAAGTTTGCGTCGCCTTCTTCAAAATCATCGTTGAATTTCTCGCGAAACTCACGTTTGTTGATGTCGACTTCATCCAAGGCTTTATTTATTAACGATTTTCGTATATTTCTATAACTACGTCTTAGAGAAATCAAGACATTAGTTTTTCTCAACATTTTCAATGTGAATCTGAGCGATTCTAACCTAAAATTATTCGAAGAGCGACTTCTAAATGCTTCTAAGTGATTTTTTCTAAGTTGCATTATATTTAATTTCTAGCTGATAAAAAATGTTATTTCGATCGAAATATTGCTTATAAAACCTCTATTTAGTGCGCATTTTGCATATTTAATATATTATTATAAAAGAGCTTTGGCTTGGCTATTAATCCAAAGATGGCAGCACCATTGTCAGTTTTTCGGGCAAATTGCAGTAACTGAAAATTCTAAAAATGTGTAATTTTAATTCTAACCTGTTTTATTTATTTTCTAAACATCTGTTAATTAGGTAAGATTAAATAATATTACGTTGCTGAGCCATCACTACTATAAATACAAAGCAATTTTTGTTGTTGCAATGTTATTTAATATTTAGTTTTTCTTCATTGTTTTTAATTTTAGGTTATTGGGAAACATAAATTTGTTATTGACAAATTGTGTATTAGATTCCACATTGAATGGATAATATATAAATCCAGAGAGCGATTTCGCCTGATTTTGAAAGAAACTATCTTAAGATTAAATTTAAATAGATGGAAATGAAAAAGTTGTATTGAAAATCCACCAGAACGGCAAAAACAGTGCATTTGGGGAAATATGGTTATAGCAGTAAAAGTAGTAAGTATGTAAAGCAAAAGAAATATACACAGGGTGACTGTAGATGGTATAATAAGATTCAAATGATTGTCGAATTTTGAAATTAAGTAACAATTTTGCAACATTTTTGTTCAATGATAGGACTTGGTGTTGTTGAAAATGAATCAACCGTTTATACTTTAACTATATACTGTTCGTTTGATTATTGCATGATAAATTCATACAGTCTTTATTTAAAATTGGGAATATTATTTTTTTATAAAATTCGTTAAGTTGTCGCTTTCAATTGCAAGGTGTCGCTAAGTACTTTAAAGTAAATTAAATAAATTAAATTTAAACTTTAAGTGATGAACAGCTATTGCAATTGACATTGAATGTTTTTTTAATATTTTATTATTTTTTGACTTATTGGTCTTATTATAAAATATAATCATTATTCCGTAAATGTCAACAAAGACGACAACTACCTGATGTGTGAGGATGGTTTGAATATAATGTACTTACCTAGCTAAAGATTTGTGTTTAGATTTTGCGCTAGTTTTGAGCGCAATATGATGAAATTTCCAGCAAGGTAAAGTGGTTTATTTATTTATCAACATCCTTTGTTTCCATTCTGTAATTCTCTAGAAAAAGATTGCGATTAAGTTAATAATAAATCGCCCACGCGACGAGAAAAAAAAATAGAATGCCGTTTATATATTGTATTTGTATTTTCCGCTTTGTAACGCTTTGTTACTTATCATTATCGATTGGCATGTTTTGTTTAATAATTTTGAGCAGTTCGACTGCATCTGAAGCGTAGTTGACGAACAGGTGGGGAATTCGCAGGCTAAAAATAAGCGAGAGCTTTTGGACATTTTCTTGTAAGAAAGAATTTTATTAGCTATAAATAGATTGTGTACGTAGAAAGTTTGCAAGTTGTTTCCTTGTCGATGAGTAATGAAAATGCTCAACATTGTTGTAAGATAATTAATTAGAAATTGGATAAATTGGATAATTTTAGAATATGACACAACATTGTAGATTTGTGAAAGACGGAAAATCAAATATAAAATGTAATTGATATTTGTCTTATTTTTGCTATTTGTATTTGTATATGCTTCAATTCTATTTTATTAAGCTTTTAGATCATAGATGAATATTGGCATTTTGCTTTGTTTCGTGAAACTACACTTATTGTTAGGGATGATAAAATGCGTATCAGAAATTACTTATCTTTGTCATATAATGCTCTACCATCTAGCGAGAAATGAAAATGTTTACATGAGGATATATGTAGTAGGAATACGTCTGCGATTATGGAATTATTTTTTCTTGAACTGGTAAAGATGCGTATGATTTTTGATGCCCATTACTTCTTTCAGTAAAATAAAGAAACGAGATGTTAGTTTTTTAAACAGAGATGTTCTCTGAAAAGCTGTTATTTTTATATCAAGATTCGTCAAATATATTTTCAACCCTCAAGAGTTCATGTGGGGTTTATAGGAGACTTCAATCATAAAATCCTTCCAGATTTGGAAGTAGAGTGATGAATAGATAATTAGTGATTATAACGAAGTAATATGAAAGTAGTCATTAATGGTAATGTTGATTTTTTGCTTATAATTTCGTGGAATTTTATTTTTTGGCTAATTATATTTACGAAAATGTATGATTACATTTGTTTGGGTTGTCTTATATAAACTTACATTGACATTTATTTCCATAATAAAATGGGCTTTTTACTCACTGAAATCTATCTAGCTATATTTTTTAAATTAATGTGCATCTATAAGTCGAAATATTGCGTTACATTATAATTAAGACTTAGAAAGCAAATTTTCTGAAAGTTGTACTGCTTAAAATGTGTCGTTATTGTATGAGTATTCCATCTGAGCAAAGAGAAAATGATTTTACTTTGTTACAAAAATGTTAAAATAGTAGAAAGTCATCTATTTTCTTTTAAAATATTAAAAATTAAGATTGTTGCATTTATTATTTTTCTAGCAATGGTTAATTTTTTATTTACAGCTTTGAAAGTTCCGAATTATCTTATATTATGTTAATAAGAAATAAAATTAAATAAACTTTAATAAATGTAAGATAAAAGGTTTGTGAGAGGCTATAAATAAATTTTTATGAATGCGAAAATCTTTCCGTTTTTGTCAAGTGTTAGTTTTGTATGAGTAATGTCAACGTTGCAAAATAAGAAGCATTTTAATTAGAAATATTAAATAGTAATGTAAAAACGCCAAAAGTAGAAAAAAGGCAATTAACATCAGCGTCGTCATCGTTCCTATTGCTTATTTAATTTGCAATACGAAATTAATTAATATTTATTCATCGTTTAGCAATAAAAATTTACATTTAACTTATTAGTCAATAGTTCTAAAAACGGAAATAAGCAATTAACGAACGTAACCATAAAAATCCGAACGCAAACAATGAAACGATGTTTAATAGTTAATAAATGTAACAATAACAATATTTTATAATTTAAAAAACACCGTAAACAATATATTCAAGTAAAAACAAGACATAAGTTTCGTTTTAATCTTCTTTAACCGTAAACAATTTATGAAACATAATAAATTTTATGAGAAAAATGTTTTTAACAAAATTATTATATAAATTCATATAATTCATGTTTACAAAAATATACATTTTCTAGTAAAAACAATTCTTTTCTATTTTAGAATTTTAATTGGCTTACTGAAATAATTAAGTTAAATATTGAAGTACCTCTTTAGTGATTTAAAATAAATATGGAAATATTGAAGCTTTAATTGTCACTGGAAAATTTTAATTGATTGCATTTCCTTCTAGTAATTGTATTTGTAATTGTTAATGTGGGTGTTAAGTGAAAAAAGGAAAATACGAAAATGATTCGCAGTATCAGTTACTAAATACCTTGGTAGAAATATCTTGGTCTTCATTCAAAGTTTGGATTTTTAGAGCAATATGTGGTACATTTCGCTTATATGTATCTGCGGTTAATTCATAGCATACCTAACTTACGAACACTAACAATTTTCATCATCCGACATACAGTATATAGTGGAAATAATACTAATATGAGTGTTTAAGAATGCTTTGTTTGTTGATATTTCAAATTAGAATAATTTTATTCAAGAAAATACATTTTTACAGCTTTTTTGCGAATTTCATTAAAAGTAAGATGACGAAATGTTGTATAAATAAGTACGATTTAAGAATATGTAGGTACAATTTAATACAATATTTGTATTTTCTCATATTTTAAACTATTTTTTTTGTAATATAGTTGATTTTCCATGTATTTAATAAAACTATATTATTTTATATTATAGATTTAATTCTCAAATCTCAGTATAGATTTAATTCTTAAAATTTGCTATAATTCCATATATTCTCTAGCCATCTGCAGGGTGTTTTTATTAATAGGTACGAAAAAGATTAGTGTACCTTACGTAAATATTTGTCAGCATATTTTATCATCAACGGGTTGTTATCTTAATCATAAAAAACAGTATTGACTTATTGGAAAACCAATTGGAATTTAATTCCAACTAATCGCATCAACTTGAATTTGCACTTTTTCTCAAAAACGATTAAATGCTCTTCAGCTGTATTTTATTTTACTCACTAGTGCTAATTTTATATTTTAAATTAAACAATTCTAGTTATATTACTCTTACTCATGCATATTTTTTTATTAAATTGGTACATCAATTTTCGAACGGAATAATTAATGCTTTGTGAAACAAAATTAAAACATTTTGTTATATTTGTACGAACGAAACTGAATCGAAATATCGTTAAAATGTGATTTTGACTTGGAAATTTTTCTCGCTGAATAAACATCCAAGCATTATTCGAGAACACACCGACGATATATTAACGATCCAACAATTTGTGTTGTTGGTGTTGTTATTTCCATCTCGAAAATGATATTTCATCTTCAACGCGCGCGCTTAAAATGTATAATATTTAGAGGTGTAATATTATTAAGCACGTGCTGCGATTTGAATAATACAAATGCAGTCAGCCAGCCAGCCAGCGAGCCAGCCAGCCAGTGTTTTTTACGTCGACGTGTCTCGGCCGTCACCTGATAATATGTAATTTCGACCGGTGATTTCGACCATTTTATGTCTTTGTTTCAAGAAAAAATTATGGCGACCTTTTGCCATGTTTTATAATGATTTGGAAAAAGCGGGCGAGACTTAATGGGTAAGATGATAAATAATGGTCTTGCAATATTTTATTAAACATCTAAAGCAATGATTGGCACCACATGATTTTCTACATACATATTACGGTGACCTATTATACAGGGTGACACTAATTCGAGTGCTAGCCTATTATTTAAAGATATATATAGCAAATGTTAACTACATAAAGTGAGTTTGTTTCAACGCATGCGGTGCTTGCCAGAAAATGAGCTCTATATCTGGCCAAACCATAAACTATGCATCTTTATTAATGTATTTATAATGTTTTTGCTCGCAATTTTCAATAGTACTGAAATTGAAAAAAATTAATAGTTACAACATGGCAAATGTGCCTATAGATGAACAAAATGCGTGCATCTAATGCTCTTAACATAATGTTCTACCAGGCATTTCTAAAAAGCTTTCCAAAACCATAGATTTTTGGGTTTCGTAACGCGCGAAGGTTTGAAGACTTTATAGTTTAAATTTTCCTTATATTACGGCATGGTTATTAAGTTATTCTATATCATTTCTAATTTTATCAAGTAACCTTTTCTCTTTAGCAAAAATCATCAAAAGTTACTGGAAGTTATAAGAAGAGACTATCGAAAACCATAAAAAGTTAGGCTGTGACATTTTTACAGAAAATGCATTATTCCTTATTGGAATTGGTAACTCAGTAAACCAAAATATTCACAATTTTACGAAAATTACAGTTATACGTCTATTTCTTGGAAAATATAGATTCACATCTTGATTGTCTAGTTAATTGTCGATTCTCTTCTTTTATTTGTTAATGGCTACACAGGTACTATCGAAAATCTCTCAAGTAGAAGGATTTCAGGGAACTGCAATTTTTTTAGATTTACACTTTTCTGGTTTTAGATAGTTTATAGACTGTTTAGAGAGTACGTAAAATTATTATTTATGATATGGATTAGTTCCAGGTAATCAAAATTAGTCCTTCTCTTTAAGATACGTACGATAGTACATATGTTTCTAATCTAAATATTCTTTAAAAAATGTTTAAAAGTGACTAGAAATTGTCATAAATATTCAATCCTATAAAAAGTTTTACTCATTTTACATTTTTTCATATAAGGTAGTAACACTCTTTTACTTGGTTGCTAAAAGTTTGTTTAACTACCATAAAATCGTTTCCTTCAAATATACTTGAATCGTTAATTGATGTCGACGTCATGCGATTTTTAATTTGCACCTCGCTCGGCGATTAGCTAATCGACGCATTCGCCAGCCGCATAAAACATTGCAAACGTCCATAAACGGACAGCGGGGCATCGGACGACGATAAATTCCCATCGGTTTTCGGCACGAGACACAAATTACCCAACGGCGTGAATTACACCACGATCTGCGCCGTCCACCCAAACACACACATATAGAAACAAAAAAAATAAAGTCATTTCGTGGCGCAGCACGACGACTTCGTATATTTCACATCGGCGTTTGATGGAAATTTCGGCGTTTGGAAACATTTTATTTGTGGCGGCCATATAATTTTAAAATTTCATTTATAGGCTAAGGGGATTATTTTAAGACTTATTAGCTAAAATGTATGAGAGCATTAAGAGTCGAAACATCAAATCAGAACAACTGGAGAATTTTATTCTGTTTGTTTACTTTTTATTATAAATTATGTAACTTGAAGATAATTAGTGGTTGGGTTTTTGCGCGATGCAAGATAATAAAGTCATTTCGTTATGATGACTTGAATATTTCACATTGGCGTTTGATTAAAATTTTAGTTAATGGAAAAGTTTTAGATGTTCTAAAGTGGCGGTCATATAATTGTAAAATTTTATTTATAGGTACTTTAACACTTACTAACTAAAATAAAATGTGTGAAAAAATTAAGATCGAAACATTTAATCAGAAACATAGAAAAGTTGCAGAATTTTATTTTGTTTCTTGATTGTTTTCTTTTAATTATATAATTGTTAGATAATTTGTGGTTGGATTTTTGCGCAATACAAAAAAAATTAAATCATTGCGTGGTGCAGCATAACGACTCGAATATTTCGTATAGGTACTTGATGGAAATTTTGACGATTGGAAACATTTTATATTTTTTAAAGGGTTGCAGCCATCAAATTTTAAAAATAGCTAAATAAATGTATGAGAAAACTAAATGTCGACACTCTGAATTAGTAGTCGAGTTTTTACGCTATATAGAGAAATATTCATTTTGTAGCGCACGACGACAAATCGAAGATTTTTCATCGCGACTTGATGAAAATTTAGGTGATTGGAAATGTTTGGGATTTTGTAGATATGGGTTCTTACTTTAGGACTTATTATCTAAAAATGTACGAGAGAACCAAGCGTCCAAACATAAAATGAATTAAGTAGAAAAATTGTACAATTTTGTTCTGTTTATTTAATTTTACTAATGAAATATAATTATTCAACAAAAAAAAAAACACTATGCACTTATGATTATGCAGCACTGATATTTCAAATCCCAATACATTTTTAAACGATACAAAATATATTAGTATTTATCAAATTTTCTTTAAGACCATGTGTTCCTCCTACAGGATTGAAAAGTTTAAGACTCATAAGCTAAAAAAATGTATGAGAAAAAAATATAAATGATTGTCGAATTTTGCTTTGTTTGTTTGTTTGTGTATTTTTGCTTTAAATTATATAATTATTAGATAATTAGTGGTTGGGTTTTTGCGCCATTTGCATTCGAGTGTGACAGAAATAAAAATAAAGCAACAACAACAACAACAAACAGCAACAGCGATATTGAAAACTATACCATTTTTGGCATTGGGAAATTTGCATCGAATTATGGCGCGAATGCCTCGCTCGAATGATACGAAATCATGACGTAATCGTTGCTCGATTGTTATTATTGGTCGATTTCATGCGAATAAAAGCAAAAAAGAGCGAAAAATGCGCTGATGGGGAGAGTAAAAAAGTAGGAGAGCGGATTTTTTAGAGTAGGTTGGTGGGCTGGTAAAAATAAATTTATTCGCTTTATTGAGCGTGTAATTATCGTACTATATAAACGATTGCAAGCAAGGAAAATGGCTAATTAATACAAAAATAGATAAAATGTCAGTTTATATAAATACGCACAACAAAACTTTAAAATGTTTGCTTTTATGTTTACACTAACAGCATCAATTTATGCAAATGATTCATTCGAAGTTAATTATTCATTTTTCAAAATTGAAATGTTTGTGGTTTTAGCTGTAAAATAAGTATGATTTATAATTTATAGCTGTCCGAATTAAAACTTATATATTTTCTAATATTAACAAACAACCATTTAAAATTGCTTATAATTTCCAAGTATTATTAATTATCTAGATGTCTATAATTAAAAGAATTGAGATTGTAAATGGATTTTTGAAGCGATTTTTTAGTGTTGTTTCGTGCGATTTAGGTATATGAAATTTTTTACCAGTTTTAGAAATTTTTAATTTTTAATTGTTTGTTGAGTCTTTTTGCGGATTTACAGTTTGTTTTGTGCGGTTTTAAATTATTATATTAAATTTATAGTTAGTAACATTTTAGTTTAAAAATGTTGGATTTATATTTGCTACCAAAAACTCTAGTGGAAGTCTTAGCATTAAATTTGAATTTCAACTGTAATCTATTAAAATTGATAACTTTTTAGTTTGAAGAACTGATATTTATGAAATTTTTAATATTTAGTCAATATATTTCGACTTTCTTGATCAGGACTAGTTGACTATGAAATATGTTGACTTAATATTTAAAATCTGTGTGCTTTTACCAAAAGCTAATACTAAATATTATACTTTAAAGGTGCACTAGGAGTCTGTAGCAAACTCTCTTAAATTTAATTTATTCTCTAATTCGACAACTGTAATTTTTGCTATTACAATGTTTTTTTATGGAAATTGAACAAAATTGTAACTTGCATGTGAAAATATATTGGCTTTTCTTTGCTATTGGTTTGCATCGCTGTTGATTAATAATTTATATTAATGAATAATGCGATGGTAATTTATTTCGGCGAAAACAATTGCAATTTAGATCAATTCGGTTGATTTTTATTGTAAATAACTTATAGGTATCTGTAGTATAAGATAAATACTATATTTGGCAAGCCTTTTTTCCGATGAAAATTGAACAAAATTATTAATTGCACGTGGAAATCTATCGACTTTTCTTTCCTATTGGTTTGCATCGTTATTGCTTAATATTGTATATTAATGGATAGTGCAATGGTAATGCATTTCGGAGAAAACTATCAGCGACTGCATTTCCGGTCAATTCGGCTGATTTTATTTTTATGTAGACACTGTAGCATAAGATATATACTATTTTTGACATGTGTTTTTGGAAGGAAATTAAACAAAATTGTTGTTTGCATGTGAAAATGTAACGACTTTTTTCTATAGATTATGCATCGCTATTGATAATATTTTATATTAATGAATAGTGTAAGTAATTCATTGCGGTGAAAACTATCAGCGATTACATTTTAGGTCAGTTTGGCCGGAGACAGTTATATGCGATGCCGATGGTCGTATGTGTGTGTGTGTGTGTTATGCTGGTCGTTTTTCCAGCCCGGCCGCTTCATTCAACATCGTTTCGCTACGAAACCGCACCTCAATCCTTCCTATTATAGTAAACTTTAATCAACTCGTGTGTTGTTTGTTGTTTTTCGTATCTGTATATGTTTTTATTAATGAACCGATCACACCTGAATCGCTGTTGTTGAATCATCGTAGCGCGCTCGTTTTCTTCGTCTTCGTCTT
>JARJDW010023613.1:0-12009 GCA_030264715.1 Adinopsis sp. GC000173 | reverse complement strand
AACTTGATAAATTGAATTACTTTTATTATTTCAAAAATAAGATTTTTAATGAAAAAGTATAAAAGCACATGTTTTATTATAAATGTTTACATTACTTAATAAAAAATACCTAATTTTTTACTTGCTTTGTGCCACTTATTAACATTTTCAACAAAAACGGTTAAATTTAAAACGTTTTGAAGAGGAATAATGAATATTTTCATAAAAAATGGTATTTAATTTCATTAATTTTGTTGTGATTGTGATTGAATTATGATTTTGGACCCTAAATGGATGACCCTGCGATTGAAGCAACGATAAATGCAATATAACAATTGCATTGAATGCACTTTTCTCAATTTGAGTAACAATCTATAGCACTAGCTGCACTATTTTGTGTTTACGTTGAAATTTTGTGTGGTCAAGAGTTTAGACCGGCATCCTCGGCTGCAAGAGCAACCAACAGCAGCAGCAGCAGCAGCAGCACTCGTTTCTGTTTTTAATTAAAAAATTGTTTCGTATATGTTTTATGATTTATTAGGACTTGTTTTTTTACCTTTCCGATCAAGTTTTTCGGTGGAAAAAACAATCGGAGAGGCAAAGCCGATCGGCGCGCGCTTTTTTATTTCTTGGTTTTTTGTTTCGGTTTTGTGTAGTCGCTCGCGCGCGCCGCAATAATTAATAAAACGCTGCGTTTTTAAGAAAATCAAACACGTCCTCTTCGCTGCGCGCTCGATTCGCTGGTAAGGAAATTACTAAATGCGTGCTTGGTATGAATATTAATTAATAATACGCGCATTGCAATGAATTCATAATTTACACACTTTTGTTTCAAATAATAACAATATATGTATTTATAAAAAAATAGGTACGAATTTGATTCCGGTGCGAATGTTGCACAATCGCCCGAAAATGTATTGGCCGTTGATGCGATTATCGTAAAAAAACACACTGGCAAGAAAAGAACACTCGCTGATAATCATAATAATAAATTCAAGTTGTATTAAATTATAAACTCATATCGTATAATAATTATGCGTGTTGCATATAAATTTCACATATTAAAATAATACGAAAAAAAAGAACGCAATCGTCATCAAATATTTTCACACTTTATGTACCTACATAAACATAATAATAAAAGTGGAAATGAAGTCAGGCCTTGTTTATGCTTTATATGTATGTGTAATGAAATGAAAATAATATTTTATACATATATGTACTTATTTAGTTTGAGCAAAATCGTGATTACAATAAAATTCTAGTTTTTAAATTCGATACTTGTGCGAGCCGATTGAATGTACTATAACATACAATATATATTGTACAATCATATAAATATGCAAACGCTTTTTTACGTAGTTTTTCTCGTATTTAAGGGTCGTTTCTTTCCCAATTTCTGAGGGGTTAAAGCGATACGTGTAATCCACACCGTTTAGCTGTTTGGCGCACCGGCCCCCCCTTCCTTTTCATTTTCAAGAAACCTCATTCGAATAATATAGGTTACAATTGCGTCATTTTCGCGCAAAATGCAATCAATTTGTTTAAAATCGAACGCGTAAAAAATGATGCGAATGCGGAATTTCTGCTTACCGATGTTTGTTTTATATTTTGTTTCTATCAACGATTACAAATAAGTTGAGCAAAATTGTGTGATTTTTGCAATTTTCGATTTCGTTTATTTAGGTCAGCGCACATATTTTTCGATTCGAACAAATTAAAAAAACGAAAACAATAAAACGTTGAGAGGAACATTCTAATACTGAATTAGATGATTTTAATACGTTTTAGTTGTAAAATTGTAAAATTTACGATTTTTGTTAAACAAATTTTCACACATTTTCATTCAATTGTCCTATTCAATAGTTTTTGTACAAATAATTGTCATAAAGTTGTTTAATACTAAGAGTTTCGTTGATTACAGGTATAAAATGATGAGAAATTTACTCAAAAATTGGATTTTGATTCAGATCTCAATAACGCCACATATTTTTTGCTTCGTAGAAATGAATATCTGTTGTATAAAACACAATAAAACAATAAAAGGGCGATGATATTCATTCAATTGTCTTATTTTTCATGCAATTTTTATATGAAATAGCAACGACAAAAATTTTGTGCACAGATAATTGTCAAAAAGTTGATGAATCCTGAGATTTCTGTTGATTGACAGTATAAAACAATGAGCGAACGATTAACAAATGAGAGATTTACTCAAAAAATAAACGCCGTATATTTTTCGCTTCAAAGAAAAAACAATGAAATGAAATAAATTGAGCGCCATCTACACGCGCTCGCATTTATCGGCTCGATGAGCCTAATCATACATTTAAAATCTACAAGTCATAAGCTTTAATTTGAGATGTAACTCGATTGTGTTATATCAAATAGCTAAAAAGTTACAAGCAGAAAACTAAGAAATGAAAAAAATGTAGATATATATAAGCAGTAACGTTTTTTTTCCTTTCGTTCTCTCGAACGCGGATGATGATGATCGTGCTGCCTGTATATCCATCCAAACACACACACACACACGAGATTAAATTTTAATTTTAATAAAAATAATTAATCTTTGAAAGTAACAACAAAAACAACAACGCCATCTAGTAAAATTAACATAACTATCGCATTCCATAGATAATTATCTTTCATTAGAGATGCAACTCGGCTATACGTTACAAGCTAATAATTAATACGTTATTGGGTGAAACCACCTAAATCATGGCCTGCTGCAACAACAACAACAACAACAACAACGAAAAAATGAGAAAACAATTGGTGGAGGAAAATAAAGTTGCTGCGTTAACGTTGCGTTGCGTTAATAAACCGCTTTTTTTGCGCTTTCGACAAAACTCCAGTTATTTTACATATGTATGTGGATGGCAGCAACAAAAGATAATTGAATTTGTTCAAATAAAATGCGAGTATAGAGGGCGCGCATATGTATACATATATATATGTGTGTGTGTGTGTATGTGTGTTGCTGTCTGTCCGCCGAACCAATACATTAAAAAAACTGCCCATATATTGGTTAAGAACTAATAAAATAGGAATGATTTACTGCAAAACCGTGACGTTTATAGTTTGAACTTAAAGTCGCTTTTTATTTGCGGACATTTTTCGTTAAAACTCGCGCGCGCAAAAAAAGTCATCGTCGTCGTCGTCGTCGTACGAATTGCACGAAAAAAAGGCATCAATCGCTAAAACGCAAAATGATTATGTTGGCGCGCTCGCTGCCCGAGCACACCGACCGCAAATTCGTCCATTTGACATTTCATTTGGCGCTGCGGTTTCCCACCTCCTCGCACGCCATCTATGCCATCACCAACGCACGATAAAATAGAAATTTAAATCGGCTGTGACATAACCTATAATTAAAATGTCAACGAATGTGAAAATTAAGGCAAATCAAATCCGATTATTAATTAACTATACACTCGTTCGTCGCAATGAAAACAAATGATTGTTTATTTTGATTAATAATCCTCACTTACTTAGCTAATGAACGTTTTTTTTTTGTTTGGCATTATTATTTTGGGGGTAATGAATTTGTCAACTGCCTGGCATTATTGAGGTGTGTCAATAACAACAAAATAGCCCACACGTGCTTAAACTTTTTTGCTTAAAATAATAATTTATAATTTATTTTTTTTCGTAAATAACAACAAATTATTAAATATTGACCGAAAAATTATTAAGTAAGCGCTGGAAGCGATTTGCGCGCCAGTTTCCATGGCCTGCCTGCCTTTCCATATTTCAAAGAATTATTGATTTATTAATATATGTGTGTTTTTTTTCTAATATAAAATGTTAGATCCAATTAATTTGAAACGATTTACATACCGGACGCAATTTTTACGTCACCTCATTTATAAATCAATCAAAAAATAAGCGTTGTTTATTCCATTATATTATTTATCTAGCGATCGTGAACAATTTCATTAATCATCGATGAATACTTTTTTTGTTTTTAAACCAAAATTGTATGTATGTGTGTGAGTGTTTTTACGATTCCCTCCTAATTTTTACTGCCATTGACATTGACATAGGTTAAATTATTACAGTCATAATTAAAAACCGTTTATATAGATGAGAATGGAAAAAACACACACACATACATTTATACACATACATATAAATACTTAATATAAGAAAACGTAATTTAATATTTATTTTATATAAGCATATAAAAGTTGAATAATAAAACCGATAAATAAAGAATTTAAACATTTCCTTTCGAGATAAAAAAACAGTCGCCTTTTTTTCCATTGAGAAACAACAGCACACAAAAGCGCGCTGACGAGCGTTTATACTATACGTTAAAATTACCGCATTTCATAACATAACATAACAAAAAAAAAAAATGTACGTAATAAATATTGCGTATGACGAGGACGAAATGCGAATCACGTAAAGAGTACATCCGACACTTTATTTACATCAATGCGAGCGAATTGAAAATAAATACATAATATTTTCTAATCTTGCCGCAGGCGTGTGCAATTCTAATTGTTTCCGAGATAAATTTGAGATGCAATTTTATATTTGTAAACAATTATCATTCAATATTGGAAACATGAATGCCTGCTCGGACGACAATGCGGCAACAGCGCATAAAAATATTGAATAAATGACATTTATTCATATATATTATTAGCATGGACTAGAAAATATGAAATGGAAGGCTGTGCGCGCAAATGCGATATTTTATATTGTATGCAAATTAGTATCGCTCGTTTTCTCGTTTGTCGTCTGCGCCGGTTTTCTGTTTAACTTTTTTTTCCTTCTTCTATAATGTGTATAGATATCATATTCAATATTATTTCGCTTTTTTGTGAATTACAATGCAAGATTATCCAACTTTCTAATTTATTTTCTTTACGGCCGATATAAAACGGTTAAAAAATACGCAATATCGCAATAAATGCAGGTAGAAGGTATCACTTTACAAATACGCAAAGGGATGTTTTCCCAAAAAAGCCCCATTAGATAGAAATCGCACTCTTTATAATCCTTTTCTGAATTCAATGACGCAACCCTAGGGTAGAGTATATAGAATATATAGAAGGAAAAAAAAACGTAAAACAGGAGGAAAAGGTTCATCTTATTCGCCGTTTTATAATTCTGTTGTTTATGTTAAGTATTTATCCCCCACGAGAGTGAATGTGCACACTCGCACGATTGAGTCGAAAAAAAGGTTTTTCTACCTCAAAAAAACCTCGGCGATTTACTTGCATCGTGTGAACGCAGCAAATCTCGCAGCCGAAATTCGTCCGGCGCGCACCAGACTAAACAAGGCGCAAACGGCATATAAATTGTTTATATCAATTCGGTCATTTGATATTATTTATACGGTGCGCGCCGGCTATTATTAAATTTATTGTTTGACAGATTGACATGCGTGTGGTCACCTTTTCATCACCTCAACCAGCGAACGAACGCGCACACATATTATAACATACGTATAGAGTGTGTATGTATGTATACATATATGATTCACATTTTTTCTTCCTCGTTTCTTCATCCTTCTTTACAATGCCACACCTTTGCGTACCTACATATAATTAAATTTGAACCACTTTCGCCACAATTCGGATAATATGCTGCATTATTTTTATTTTGACAGTCGCATCTCTGTCGGCTAATTAGATGACATAACTGATTTTAAATAAATCTAATTCGACAAAAACGATCTAAATATGCAAAATAATAGGTCTACCGGAAAGTTCTGTCTGTTTGAGAAAAAAAAATCAGTTAATACAAATTTTTTAAACAAAAATTGGTACTATCTATTGCATTCTTACTGTACATCATTTCGCATATTATAAACGGACAGAACTTTGCGGTAGACCTTATATTTATTAATTTTAGCAATTTTTAAGCAAGATTCGTAAGAAATTGCAATGTAAAGAATTTTCTGGATCAAAAAGTGTTTTTTATGGCCAATGTTACGTTCCCAAGCTGACTTGAATTAGCCCTAAACCCATTACCTGCCAAGGTCTAATTTTTTCCCTTTATATTTGCTAAAAACTGTTTACTGTTTACTATAAAATTATAAAAATTCCATTATTTTATAAAACTAACAAGCAAACAATGAATATGTCGTAATTTGCACATCAAATTTTTTAATTTTCGCATGTTTTGTTTTACTATTATTGTCTATAAGCATAATTAGTCAAAAATATAAATTGAATTGTAATGTCGCAGAAATAGAACAGCGTTTAAGTCGCTATTTAAATAAAAAACGAGAACAGTTAATGCAAAAACAACTCCCGTGAGCCAGTATTAATATAAATATAAAGCTGATGAATTTTTGAATTACGGCCGTTAATAGTTTAAGCGCCAGGTGCTTTCAAAGAGATTTAATTTGGTGAAAAATGGATTTTTCGGTCGAAAGGAGACAAAAATCGAGTGGGAAAGTACAAAGATGCCGAGTCATTAAAGTGATTGTGTTGTCTTTTGCATGAAATGATTACAAATTTGACTAATCTTTGGATTTTGATAATAATTGTTAAAAATTGAGTGGTATCAAATAGCAGAAATGACAACACGCTTGAAAAATACAAAATTCTCTCAAAAAATCATCTTTTTCCCAAAACGCTCCAAATTTTGTGTAGAAAATGTAAAAATTGAATGAACAAAGTCATGGAAATGACATAGTTTTTGCCGAATGCTAAAAAAACGTACGGATTTTGTAACTCGATTTTTCTACAGCTGTACAAATGATAAGATTATAGTAATTGTGTAAGTTAGCGTAGTGAAAATTTGTTAAAAATTCCGTTGTCATTTCAATCCATATATCTATTTCTATTAATGTACAATATTTTTTCAATAAGCGATTTTATTATTTAATAGTGATGTGAACAACGCCATCTGTTCATGTTCGTTCCACGATGATGATGATGACGATTATTAATATCGGATCGTTTTCAAATTTAAAAAGCGTTTGTTATGCAAAATTGCAACGAGCAATGGGGCCGTAGAAAACTAACGAGTCGTGATTTATTATTGAGAAATCAAGGTACAAATTAGGGTTTAATAAAAATTTATTGATCCCCGATAAATTCGCATAGTCGTTCGACAAACAGGCCCGAATTTGAATATGAATGAAGCGAGTCCGACCGAAATCACCCTTTTTTTCGTTTCGTTTCCATACCCCCAAATTTTTGAGGTTATGCTAATTAGCAATGTGACACTTTTATCAATAATATTCGATATAGGCGAACGGGTCTCGTGTGATTTATAATCCAAACTGGGCGCAGCGACATCTACACCGCACCTTTAAAATATGCAAATTGTTGATGGAAAAAAAGCACGCGCAAATTTTCATGAATGAACATCGGCGCGTCGCGGTTTTTGTGAACGAGTGTACGCATTTGCTCATCGTGCGGTACCATTGGCGCTGGCTATACACTCGCACCGCCTTCGTCGTGTACTACGCACGCGACGATTGGCTGATGAGCGCACACGGCGCGTACGCGCGTACATTCATAAACGACAACGATGTTGCGTTACTACAGCAACGCTAACAACAAACGAGACGCCAAGCGTCAAAAACAACTCGTGCATAAGTTAAGAAAGCAACAGAAAATTATTGTGATTGTTGGATGACGACGATGAGGTGGAGAGATGATGTGCAAGAATGCGATTCCGTCTACAAAGTGATAACGTGGGTAACGCGTCATCACGATCCCCAAACGCGGGCCGCCGAGGAGGCAGCGCGTATGGAGAGAAAAATAGTTGACAGCGTCGACAACGTCGACTACTATCACACCAGTTTGTTCCGCGGCAATCGAGGCATTCGATCGGCGATGGAGCTGCTGCACGACGCGAAAATGGGATACAAGCGACGAATGCGCAAGAAGAAGCACAGGCCCCTACCTACATTGGCCGACGATTTCCTCTACAAGTATTGATATCGATAACAAAACTGTTATCAATTATTGTTCAATACGCATCTCCAACTATACGCAACATTTTAACGACATTATATATTAATGTCGAATCAAATATGCAAATTTACCAAAAAAAAAAAACAAAATTGATGGTAAATTTAAAGTTTGGTTTTGTAAAATTGTCTATTGTGCAATAAATTCAACAACTTAATCATATATAAATATTCCCTTTAATGTTGGTTGATACTTACAGTCGAGTTCATCTTAGAGTGAATGCCATAAAAATGCAAATTTTGGACAGTAAGTTGCCAATAAGTTTGCATTCTGGCAAATGTGGCAAGTCATGTTCATTTTTAGATGAACCCGAATGCATTATATATTGATAAATAACAATAACTACATGTTGCTGTTTCAGAAAGTCCCTTTGCTCTGCAATATACAATTATGTGAATTCGCCATTCAGGACTTACTGAATATGATGAAAAAAGCTGCTATTTTGTATAGGAGGAGATATAGAATAAAATGCTGTAATTGCTAACGATTTAATTGATTTGTCTTTTGTGCCCGCTAGATGGCTTCGTTGACGCGCTAAAGATTGCCTGCAGTCACGCCACTATGCCCTATTAGATAATTTGTGGTCTAAATCGTCTTTTGTCTTGCTTTGTTGAATGTTGATTTTTTAATTTTAGTTAATTTATAATGATAAAAACGTATATAGGAAGAGGTGCACACGCCCATCCTGCGATTATGTTGCGCGTCACTAAACCAAACGCCACGAGAAACAACACCAACAACAAAAACAACAAACAACAAACGACAACAAAACTAAAAAGCGCTTAAAAATGTATATGTAAGTATATGCTGCTACGTGTATTTATAATCATATTATAACATGTAAGAGCGTCGTCTTTCAACCGTCGTCCGTCTTTTGTTTATGTTCAATCATTCGACTTTATCATCATCCCATAAATTCCATTTGGCTATTTGGTTGAATAAATCGCGCAGCATATATTTTTTCCTCTATATGTACTGCTCGCTTTGCAATGTGGCATGATTGCAGCTAATTCCGATTTGGTTATTATTACTCGCGCGCTTATTTATTTTATTACAAATATTTGGTTGGTTTCCCTCCGCCATACGATTTTTTTGCGCTCAACAACACACACACATGTTGAATTTATTAGCTATTGTATTTATTTAGTCAGCTTGAAATTGAGCTTTCCGTAATTATACGACTAGGATGGAAAAAAATCGAGAAAAATGCTTGCCGGTCACATACACACACAAACTACACAAAGAAAAATAGTATACATATTCTAGGTTCAATTACGTCAAAAATCCAGCATATTTTCTTATCGGCCGAAAATCCATTAGCGGCCTAAATTTAGCGCACAAATTTCCTGCGCGCCGTGCATTTATCGATACAAAATTAGCGTGACGTCAATGATGATGAGTCCGGGAGAGAAAAAAAGCATAGTAAGTAAGTAAGTGGTCGCCATGTGCGGGCTGCAAGTTTCCCAAAAATAGCGAAACGCACGCAATTCGGCCATCGCTGCTGCTATATGGTAATGGTACAACAGATGAAAAATTGCCAGCGCGAGCGAGGATAATTAACGTGTTTTGCCTTTCACCCGCGCACAAGACTATTCAATCCGTTAGATTATTAAATAGATGCGCATTTAATATATAATAGAAAAAAGCGAGTTTGCGTATAAACGATGATGGATTGAGTCATAAAAAACGTACGCGTGCAAAGCGAGATTTTTTTTTGTAAAAGAGTGCTGATTACTTCGATATTTATTAATAGCCGATTACCAAATTGTGTAATAATATAATCACTAGCATTTTACATTTTACGTAATCGCATGGTGGTATGTATTTGATTGTGTCAGCGCCATCTATCGGGTGGCAAACCGACCACGTGTAATTAGTGCTAGTTTTTCCGCGTGATAATTAATGCATAGCCATAGAGCGAATAATCACGCTCACGCGCGCGCTGCGTCCGCAACTTTGGTGGCCGTCGTCAGATGGCATCTCGCGCACATAAAACAATCGTTGCGAGCCCAATCGAATGTAAACAATTTTGAAAACGAGCGAGAAAAAAGAGGAGCAGCGCGAAACGTTTTGCTGATGATGATGATGATGATGGTCTCTCTTTCGCTCTCGCGCTCAGCCTCTCATTCCCTCATGTGTTTTTTTTTTGGTATTTTATTTTTTGTTTTCAAGTGAGATTCGCTCGTCCGTTTTCTTTATCTGCGCGCGTTTTATTTTGTTCCATTGCTCGGCCAGTGAGTTATTGTTGGAAATGAAACGTATCTCGTTCATTTTATCGCATTATTTAACCTTATTTATCTAAATTAAGATGCGCTGCTTGTTTTTTTACGTCTTCGTATACACGTTAAGGTAAAAAAGCGTGCGGATTGAAGGTGGAAATTTACGTATTTCGCATTTTGGGATAATGAAAAATCTGCATTTGTATGTAGGTGGTGGGTTGTTGCACAGACGATGAAGCTGCAGATGAAGAAGACGAAGAGGAAAAAAACAACAATTGAATTGCGCGCGCGTTTACGAATAAATTTTAACGTCTAATTTATGCAAATTGCAATTTATACGCATTTGCATATTAAATCATCGTCCATTATTGTTTAATTGCAATTATTTTTCGTTTCGCGTGCGTAAATTAACTTTAATTATAATTAAAGCTTAATGTGGTAAAAACAAAGGAGTAAATGTGTGAGATTAGAAAATGACGCGTTAAAAGTGCCATTAGTTATATTAAATTTCTCGCGTTCTATGGCAATTATCTAAATCACATAAACGCAGCCTTAACACACACACACACAAACACATACAAACACACAGGCAACACTTTAAATTAATCACCTAACACGTTTAAATACCGGCCGGTGTTAGATGTGTGGCGTGTTCGGTGTCTAACAACACATCGACAAATTTAGTCATCTTTACGATGGTAGTAGTAGCTAATTACGATTTCGTCAATTACATAACATAACATAACATAATATGGTAGTCAGGTATTTGGAAAAAAAAAGGGTGCATTCAAAATGCGATGTGAGTTTAGTCAATTTTCTACGCGGCACAATACACGCGGTGATGATTTCATTACTATACATATATGTGTAACGTAATAAGTCGAAATGAAAGGGGTGTAGAGAAAACTGGACGCTTTCGTTAATGCAACTCGTAAACAATTAGAGGTAGATGTGTCATGTTGGGTGTCCAACATCTTCAAATGTAATTATCTGGACGATGGCAATACGAATAGGGGGGTCAGGTTTTCATGTGGCTAATACTAAGGGTACATCAGTTAACACGTTTAGAATGAGGTCATTAATATTAAGGGGCGTCCCGTAAAAGTTTGATTGAATATTTTTAGAAATTCCTAAAATGAACTCTTAATCAGTGTCCCTAAATCAGTTTGCTATTGTTGAGAGAAAAATATAACTTATAATCAAAGAATATTTCCTTGATCAACTAAATTTAAGATATAAAACATAAACTAATTATAATTGAAAAGTTTACACTCAGAACTAACAGGAGGGTTATAATTAAAACGAATTTTTAATAAAAATATAAAATATTTGTAGCTTTAGAGGAACTGGTTTCAAAATCAAATTTAATCGCGAAAAAATTTAAACATATATTACATGCAACCTCTATTTTAATGTTAAAACAAACCGTCCATCTATTAATTGCACTTTATTACGAAATTTACTAATCGTTTGATTGGCAATAGATTAGTGTTAAAGTTAATATTTAGGGACGTCTCGTAAAATTTTGATTGATTATTTTTAGAAATTCCTAAAATGAACTCGTAATCAGTGTCCCTAAATCAGTTTGCTATTGTTGAGAGAGAAATATAGCTTATAATCAAAAAATATTTCGTTGATCAACTAAATCTAAATTAAAAAAGCTTCAACACTTTTAAGATATAACACATAAACTAATTATAAATGAAAAGTTTACATTCAGAACTAATAGGAGGGTGATATTTAAAAAGAATTCTTAGTAAAAATATAAAATATTTCTAGTTTTAGAGAAATTGGTTTCAAAATCAAATTTTATCGCGAAAAAACCTATATATTACATGCAACTTCTATTTTAATGTTAAAAC
>JARJDW010023606.1:0-21758 GCA_030264715.1 Adinopsis sp. GC000173 | reverse complement strand
CTCCATGACAAGCTGTCGTATTATGCGAAAATTTGAATTACACTTGTAAACTGTGGGAGAGTTAATTTCAATGAATTCCTTCGGCCACTCGATGTTCATCGTATTAAAGCTGTTCAGCTATTCATTGCGGTTGACTAATTACCCTCCACAACCGCAATTGCTCAATACAAAACGTATCAAAGCGAAAGTATTTGTGGTTAGAATATTATTCCAAGGAAAAAAAACACAATTATTACCTGATATGATTTTGGTATTTCATCTTCGGAACGATGCACGAGCGTACCGTTTAAAAATAATACATTAGCTGCCTCATCTTCAGGTAACGTAAGTGTTTGATAGCTAAATGTCGCTTCACGTTCCATACGTTTTAGCACTTCTTGCGCCTCCTTGCCGGCGCCTACGCACAACAAGCATGGTCCGCCGATTGTAACAAACGATTTTAGCTTTTTAGGAGATGGCACCTACAAAAACAACAAGCAAGTCAGTATTAAGTTCTATTAAGAGTCGATTATAATCAGCGACCAGAAGCTGTACTAAAATTACTTTCATCAAGTGCTGCATATCGAAACTACGTAAGTGTAGTAAGTACACATGTAAAAGGAAGCTTTTAGTTGCTTTAAAAAATTTATATTTATTAAGTTGATGCGAAATTAACTGCGATTGATCATTTTTTGTAAACATTTCTTGCCTGAGAAAAGACGATTACATTACATTTTAATAACAGAAATGAGAATTTATTACAAAAGCAACCTATCTTACATATTTATCCTACTTGAGTTTCGTGAATTTTATTATTAATTTTCTAATTTCTCTTAAATAAAACAAATAAATGTAAATATTCTTCCTTTTGAACTTTTCTCTGATGTTTATATACATTTATACGCTTTTCTCTTACGTCAAAGACTTACGCGCACTTTTTTGTCTTAATTAAAAAAAGTATTGCGAGGAAATAAGTAAACAAGACAATAATTTTTAATAACAGAGTTGTATTCTTTGTGGCGAATTTAACCTTAAGCGGTCCTGAGGCGTTATGACATTTAGCGGTTATGAAAATATATTCAGATATTTCTGACTTTACAACCATTCGCTTAACGATTACTCGCATTTAGAGCCAACTAAATTCGAAGCATCGACATTATTCTTTTTAGGAATTAGCATTTCTTACATTTTTGCAGTCACTTTTTATCCAAGTTGATTTAAAATATTGAAAACTAAATAAATAAAGAAAATTACAACTAAAAGTTACATTTCGGCTTCTTACATATTCTTATCTCACCTCACCCGCCTGTGCATTAACCCGCCACTCTGTACCCACAAAAATCATTTAAGTAAGCATCAACCTAATAATATAAATCGAACAAACATTTGAAAAATTCAAAGAATTAAATTTCATTTGATTTTCTCACTGTTAGGTTTAACACCTTTACGCTCCCAACAATACAAAAAAAAGTTCTGATCACTGATTGTTAACAGTGACAACGTAACACGATACAAAATGATTTATTATAAAAAAGCGTTTTTAACATATACATATGACAAAGCTCGAGAAAGCGTGCAGATTGGTGTGAGTTTTGTGTGCGGCAGCAAACGTAGCGTTTTTTCAAACATTCAACTTTGATTGATTCGTGTGTGTTGTTTTTTTCGGGCATTGTTAGTAAAACGCTCACCTCCGGCACACCGTTTGTTAGGTCACCAAGGACCAATGTCTGTGGTTTTACCTTTATTGGGGTGCAAGGGTATTCGGGAAAGGCGGCAGCCACAGCTCTAGCACCGGCTTCGTTCGTCCATTCCGATATGCCAACAAAAAATTCTTGACCTAAAAAATGTAAACACAGAGCGATAAAATGCGTAAATATGTTGGGGGATTTATGGCATAATCACAACTATATACAATAGCCAGATAGGAATCAAAAGCATTTCGCTCGATCAAATAGCGAACGCAGCGTAGCCAAATGTACAATAAAATTTCCAAACAATAACACTAATTTGCTACACAAAGCATATTGTAATAATGAGCTTTTCTGGATATAATCAACACGTTCTCCCCTTTGTTGTAAATGTGTTTCATAAAGTACGCAGTTTCTTTTAAATATGTCTTAAACAACATTTTGGATTAATTAAATGCAACATATATTTTCCAAGCGGTTTGCGCATAAAATTGCTAGAAAAAAATCGATTCTAATAAATTTCAGGAAAATCGTTTATAAAATGCGAAAAATTATTATACAATTAAACAAAAGATTAAAATATCGTGCCATTTTCTAGATTCTCCGACAAAATGTTTGATTGTTTTCTCTCGAAAAAGAAAATTTGCACTCTTTGCTAGAAATTTCCTGCGTGAGATCGAAATATCTAAAGTTTTCTAACAATTTTATTCAAACCCTCTTAAAAAAATGTAAAAATGATTGAATCTACCGAAAAGGTAAGATTGTGTGCTGTTTTATGGATTCTCCAAAAAAAATGTTTGATTATTTTCTCTCGAAAAAGTAAATTTGCACTCTTTACTAGTAATTTCCGGCGAGTGATCCAAAAAAGACGACTGGAAAAGTAAAAAAGTTTGAATTTCATACCATTTTATACATTTTTGAACAAAATATCTCACTCGAAGTAGTAAATATGTAATGTTTTCTAGCAATTTTATTCAAACTCTCTAAAAAATTAGGTGTTTAAAAATGCGAAAAGGATTGAAACTATCAAAAAGTTAAGATTTCGTGCTGTTTTATAAATTTTCCAACAAAATGGTTGATTGTGTTAACTCAAGATAGCAAATTTATAATTCTTTATAGTATTTTTTTCTTAAAAATATGTAAATTGTCAGGAAATTCCAATTTCGTGCCGTTTTACACATATTTTCTAACAAAAATTTTGTATTTTATTAGCGATTTATTCGAATACTGTAAAGAAAATTGAAGATTCATGTTGTCTTTTTCACATTTTCCCCAATTCTGTTTAATTAATAATAATAATAAGCGAATTTCTTTCAGTTTTTAATGGAAACAGTAAATTTACACACTTTTTTTTAATAATCTATTTAAAACTATAAAGAAATCACTTAAAAAATATTTTAAAATTTCTGTAAACACTAAATATTGATAACTATTTAGTGTTTGTTTCAGTAGATTTATATGCTGACTCGAGTTTCAACTTTCGTCAGTTTCAAAGATAACAACTATTATAACATCTCTATATATCTGCCTCGTTTACGCTTCAAAAATGATGAAAATCGAAATTGGAGTCAACACAAACAAATCTACTGAAACAAATACCATCAAATTTTATTCTTTTTTTTTAATGTTGAATAGCTTCACTAATTCACTAATTGATTACTTCAAAAATTTCCCTCAATTTTGGTTGATTCCTGGCATTTATCAAAGCTGCGCACTTTATAAAACACCCTCTCTCGTTTATAAGTGTTGACAATAATAGATTAAACACTTCGAAGCCTTGAGGATTTGCTGCCCGTAATCCCACAATTTAATAATAATTGACATGATAGAACGATACCAGTCAGTTCAACACTATCAATCTTTTGTCGGGACCCACCAGCGTCAATCCATCATACGAACTTGACTTTGGTTTTGGGGGGTGGCAACGATTTCTAGGATGATTAGTGTCATGCGTCGTCGTACAAATGATATATCAATAGGATTATTTCACATGATGATGATGGTGCTTTCGATGAAATTGTTTTATCAAAAATTCATATACGCCGGCATTGTTTTTCGAATCTCACAGTATTACAAGTGGCTATTACGTTGCTGCTGCCATCAATATGATGATTAAAGTTCCCACTAGCCCAAATTCAATAAATAATTGTGATTGTTATCAGCGCTTGTTGGCCGGTTTGACTACTTTATCGACAACAACGAACGACAGCGACAAACGGTTTTTGAAACATGTACGGCTAGTTTAGAAAAAACTACAACAGGCACTTTGTGCTATTGTAATCAATCACTCCCGCACAATGTTGGCAGTTTGCGCAATACTATCAGCCATGTTCACAAACAACAAAAATCGCATTTTACATTATATTGATTTACAATCTATTTCAAAATTCATAAATAATATTTGTTTAATTTTTGTAATAATATAATAATTTTAAAGCAATTTTTTGATAACAATTTAGTGCAAAAAAAATACATTTTGCGGCATTTTTTGAAATTTTTCCACAGCTTATTGGCATTTGCTAAATAATTTTTATGCAATTTTTTGATTGAACCAGTAAACCAAGACTGTAATTTCTGCCAATTACGTTCTTCGCTTCCAAATTATGGTAATTGATTAAAAATGTTAAAAGTTGGAAGTTTTATATCGTTTTTCAAATTTCCATACAATTTGATTCCATTTTACAAATCATTTTATTTCAGTTTTACACAAGACTAGTGAATTTAAACTATTTCTTCTAAGAATATAGGAAAACTGCAAGAAAGCCACTTATAAAATATATAATTACAAATTGACGTTTCGTATCATTATACATATTTTGATTAAAATTTCTCCTATCTAAAAACCAATTTCCTTATGGAATTGGTCACAAATAGTAAATTTAATTATGATAACTGATTGAAAATGTTAAAAGTTTGAAGTTTCGTATCGTATTTCAAATTTCAAGAATCGTGAATTTAAACTTTTTCATCTAATAAGATCCGAAAACTGCAAGAAAGCCACTTACAAAATAATTACAAATGTAAACAAATTGACGTATCGTATTGTTTTTCACATTTTAATAATTCAAATTTGTCCTATTTTAAAACTGATACCCTTATAGAATTGGTCACAAATAGTAAATTTCAGCTTTCTTTGCAAATTACACGCGAAGATTGTAAAAAAAATGTAAAAAATTATTGAAAATATTTAAAAAATTGAGTTTTGTATCGCTTTTCACATTTTAATTTAAATTTGTCGAATCTTTCAAGGGATTTTCTTGCACATTCTTACATTCTTTTGAAATTTACACCCTTTACCAGAAATTTTATGCATAACTCGCAAGAACATTGAAATTATCCAAATATTGATATCTTATATATAGATTTTCACTGCTTCGTTCAAAAGTTGTTAGAAAATCGCTTGAGAAACATCATAAAAAGTCTACTTTTTGGCATTTTCCAATCATTCTTCGTATATTTCAAACAATTTTATTGTAGTTTTCGTAAAAATTGATAGAGAAATCGTATAAACTACAAGAAAATTAATCAAAATTCAAAAATGTACTAGAAATGGTTAAAAAACAATACAAAACTTTTTTTTTTTAAATTATCAGTCAATTATCGAATTGTTCAGCAGTTTCTTTTTGCACTTTTTGCTTTTGCAGTTCCACAAACCACAAAAAAATCACATGATAAATAATCGATTTTCAATCTATTCCATCCATCCACGCGATATTCTCTCTTATAGGTGACAATAGAGCAATAATGAAATTTCTGCATTGTATAATTAATGCAAATTGCACATCCATTTTCCCCAGTCACATTATTAATTGGCATTCATCATACTTAATTAATGTAATGAAAGTAGGTAGGTAGTAGGTATGAATGGGTAAATGCAATTCACCTGTGAATAGGACATCGCCTCCATCTAACTTTGCTTCCGGATCGGATATTTCTATAATCGGCAGATCCAATTCTTTTTTCAACACCACTCGTATTGTTTCCACCTAAAACAAGCAACGCATTATATTAGTATTATTATTAACACCTGTCGAATAGTAAACCGAAACAAAAATTACTTTTAATTTATGCGGTAATCGATTGCCGTTAGACGACAGTTACTACGTTATTCATATCGATGGGTAATGATGAAAATCACGTACACAACGACGTGTCACAAGGTGGATTTACGATATTTACCAGATAACAGAAAATCACCGCCAAACGGTAGATGCTCTAAATGCTATACAAATATAATTTATATGTTTTACGTGTATGTATTAGCAATAATGTTTCCGTTAGGACATCGAAGCCAATTTATTTCAAGATGTCACATTTCCAATAATGGTGAACAATAGCCAAAAAATATTTTTATTGTGCCAAAACAGGAACTGAATTAGTAAACGTCAAGTTACATATTAATATTGTATTGATATTGGTTTAATTAAACAATCGTTTCAGAAATGGGGAGAAATCTTAATACTAAAATTAAAAAATATTTCACAAATTATACTTTAAACTCTTGTATTTTTCATCAAATTCTACTAAATTTGCGTTACATATTAATATTGTATTTCATTTGATATTGAAGTACTAAAATTGACTTGAACAATCGCTTCAGAAACAGAAAAATATTAATCGTACAATTAAAAAACTGATATATTTTGCGACATAATCAATATTTCTTCTAAATTACTTTAATTTGTTGTAGTTTTCAGCAATCGCTATTAAATATTAGTCAATTTGTTTCACTCTGAAACCAGATGTGGAGACATTTATCTAGACATCAGTAAAGAAACCATGTAGTCATTGCAAGAAAATTTAATGACAGCATTATCTCTAAGCAAAATAATGTTAATTTACCACCAGATGCATGTGACTTCTTTCTGTAGAATTCTATTAAGAACAACGTGAATATCAATAAATTCATAACCATAATCATTTGTCAAAATGTTAAGAAAAGTTTCCTTACACATATCCTTGTGTTTTAAACTATTATAAATATTTCAAATTGTCAGATACTTTTGGAACACTCTATGCAACTTAAAATATTTCCGTTAGAATATATAGCAACCAATTTATTTACTAATGCGATGATAAATATTTCCAATAATAGAGAACAATAGCCGAAAATATTTTTGTTGGGCCAAGCCAGACGCTGCATTATTGTAGGATGTTAAATTACATATCAATATTGATCGAAATGAAAGTTGCCACACACACAAAAGAAAATATGAAACAAAATAAATTACAGTTGAACTTGGTTGAAATGAATTTCTAGGAAGAAGGCAATACAATGCGTAGGTATACACAATTTTCCCTACTGTATAATCAGCAAACAAAGTTAGCAACACATTTTAGATAGTACTGGCAAAATCGTATTTGTATAAGAAATATATTAATGTTGTAGTAATATTTTATGTAAAATTTAGATAATATTTTATGCTATTGGAAATGCTATCACTTTTTAATAACTTGGAGCCAAAATATGTAATAAAATAAATTACGGTTGCATTCGGATTAAATGAATTTCGAGGAAGAAGGCAATACAATGCGTAGGTATACACAATTTTTCCTGCTGTATGATTAGCACACAAAGTTAGTAATACATTTTAGATAGTACTGGTAAAAATTGTATTTGTAAAACAAATTTTTTAATGTTGTAATAACATTTTATGTAAAATTTGGATAATATTTTGTGTTATTGAAATTACTGTCACTTTTTAATCACTTGGAGCGAAAATATATAATAAAATAAATGACGGTGAAAGGATGAAATGAATTTTGACAAAAGCAATGCAATGCGTAGGTATACACAATTTTTCCTACTGTATGATTAGCACACAAAGTTAGCAACACATTTTAGATAAATCGTATTTGTATAAGAAAAAGCAAACATTTAGGAAATTATATATTAATGTTGTATAATAGTAATATTTTATTTAAATTTAGATAATATTTGATGTAGTATTGAAATTGCTCTCACTTTTTAATAACTTGCAGCAGTTTTTCTCAAAGCTACTAAAAGTGTGCAACAGATTTGCTGAAGTTACGTTTAAAAATACTGCAAATATTTATTGCCAGCAGATTTATAGTATTGTTTATCAATAGTATTATAAATCAAGTTTCTTATTACATACAAGTTGGCGACAATGAAAAAACAATGCTAAAAGTATAATTGATGTGCCAATTTTAGTGTAGCACATTAAAAGTTATATAAAAATGTTACATGATAAAATGTATATGCATCTTGTGTCGCAAATTATCACTTTAAGCATTGTTAGCTTTAAAAAAATTTATTGTCACTCAACCCAATTATAAAACACTTTCAACCAAAAAATGTTAATTGACTTTATTAACTTTTATCAAGTGTAAATTATTATATTTTCACAAAAGTTCGCATTTTTCGAATAAATTTCCGCCTTGTGTTCTAAATTATAACTTTTTGCATTGTTATCATTATTTAAATTACATTTTTCCAACATTTCCAACTGAAAAATGTCAATTGCCACCATTATCTTTCAGCAAGTATAAAGTATTATAGTTTTACTAACACTTCGCACTTTTCAAATAAATTTCAGCACTTTAGTATAGTTACCTTTTCTATAATGATAATTTATTGATCAATCTTGCTAAAATATTAGTTGCTATTAGCACACGTCACAGATTCGCACAAAATCAATTTGCAGCGTGCGAGAGCTCGTGTTGCGTTCGCTCGAGTAGGTTTTTCCAGCCATCGACATCAATGAATGTGTAGCATAGCCGGCTTTGTTCGACGGTAGTGGCGGTTTATCGCGATTCACCCTGCATCGCTTTAAAGAAATACATAATTCCATTCGATGTTATATAGAAGCAAATGCAATTTTATTCTAAAACATGATGTTGTTTATTAGATTCGCCAAAGGCGGAAGAAGCTTTTACGATTTTTTTTTGTTCGTTACTTTGAAAGTCGCTCGGCTATGCTTGCCTTTTCACCTATTTTTAAACGGAACAAATTGCACCAATTTTGTACCTTAAATCCGGGTTATTGACGTCAATTACGAAACAATTTCCTATTTTCTATCTCGAATTAACGAGGCCTGAATGGCGTTGTGTGTAGGCAAATAACCGAAACACGTACGAGATTATCCGGTATCGGTAATGTAATCGCCGATATATTAACTTCAATTAGACGAAATTGGAAAAACGTACGTATAGCGCGCGCTGATTGAGCGATTGCATACTCGCAATATCGGTATCGACTGTTGCTCCTGATAAGTATTATAGAAACAAAATTATAATAAATACCTAGTAGTTAATTTAATAAAACGTATATAGATATTACATAAATAATTTATGATACAATCGATACAAAATAATACCTGCGAGTATTGTTACAAGTAGGCCATAAAAATCGTAAATTTACTATAGTACATATTTATTTATATACCTATGCCATTCAACATCAACTCTCATCCTTAATTCATTGCGTTTTTTGGGAGGCTGAATTTATTGGAAAAGTTTTACATGTTTTTGCAATTTTGCTTTAAAATGTAGAGCAATTCCTATATGTACCGCGTTCGATATTTAAGAAATGTATGCGAGTTTCAACTCAATAAAACTTCAATATTATTAGTACCTAGATAGTATTCTTGTTGAATTAACCCCCAAAAGTAAGCTTTGTATCCTAACTTTGAATCACCACCAACAGATTAAATTACTAGTTTAGACAATTTTTCTCTTGTGTTGGGATTTTCACCAACTTTAATATTATTACTAAAGTATTGGTCGTACCTATTATTTTTTTGCTGCCTAAGAAAACTGCTTTACATCCCAATTTTGTGTTTCGACCCATATATATATATTGCTGCAATGTTGCAGCAATGTTGCATGGCTGTATGGGTATTAACAACCACTGGTCTATACAATATTTTTCATCTATTGCAATTTTTGCTAAATTTAATAGAGAAGTAAAACTAATACTTACTGTTAGTGCTAAGAAGTCAAATTTACATAGAAAATGTGAAAAATCTAATCATGCAAAGGCAATAAGTTGATTTTGCAATTTTTCTAGACTAAACAGATTCATATTCGCGAAAAATTAATCAATACTATACTCTTCATTGCTGTCTGCAACAACTTTAAACGTTAAACGAGCTTGTCAATGTCTCACCGATAGAAATCTTCACGTCAGTTCTGTTAAACCGCCAATTAATTTTGCATCACTTTCAAACGAAAAATGACAACCTTTTACGAATATTTCGCCCTTTTACTGATTAATGTTTAGTTTTGTGCCAAGTACCTTAATCAGTTTTATAAAAACATGTAAACCTTTACACTATTTAGACACAACATTAGCTTTAAGTTTATAAAACAATCAAATATTTATAAGTTTTAAAAAATATTTATGAAACTCTTATTTTCAGCCAGTTGGGCTTGTTTTATGAAAATTAATCCTTTTTGTAGCAAATTAAGCGGCCACGAATTATTAGCTGGGTCATTATTATGATATCATTCCATTCCGACGTCATCATCTTATGTCTCGTATGGGAAACGTTAATTATTTTTACTCTCCGCTGAGCATTATTATTTATAATACATTTTTCCACGAGTAATTCGTTTTTAAAGACGCTGAGTATAGTAGATGGAAAAAATCTCGCTCTCATATCGCTGCCGCTGCTGCGTGCACTTGAACGTTGTTCCACATCGGAGATAATTTATTACAAACCATTTTTTTTTCTGCTTTCGTGTGTAATTTATTTTAACAGTAGTAAAACGTTTTGCGTTTTGAGTAATGCGTTATAATTATTATAATTATGCGCGCGCGTGTAATGAATTGTTTGTCGTTTTGCTGGCGGAAATCGCCGCCGGGCGAAAACGCTATGCAACTTATCGACGATTAAATGTACGCGACGTTATTTTTTTCTCACGCACTGCGCTAATTGGTATTTAATTCGGAGCAGATTCGTTTTTAATTGAAAACGTGGTGGTGTGCGCCCAACAAGCGATCAACGAGCGACGCAATTAATGCGCGCCTGTTTATTAGCATATGATTTACAATGTGAACGGCGGCGTGTGTTGTGCGATGCCAAAATTGTAATGGATTTATTATTGCGCATGTAAGTGTTTCGAGTAATTAGATTAATGATGGTTGCGTAATGAGCATGCAAGGAGATGGTAATTTATTATGAGATATATTGGGAGAAAATTTCGACATACAAATGGTTCTATATTATGCCAATGAAGACAATTTAATTTTTCATTTTTTAGCGTAATCCCCTTGTCCAGTACCTTTCGAACAAAAGCAGATTTCATTAGATTCTGCAAAATACGCGCTTGGCACAGATTTGTTTTAGGCAAATTTTTGTCCAGCGAACAATTTTTGAGATTTGAGAAGAGAAAATATTTATTTGAA
This sequence comes from Adinopsis sp. GC000173, assembly GCA_030264715.1. NCBI lineage: Eukaryota > Metazoa > Arthropoda > Insecta > Coleoptera > Staphylinidae > Adinopsis > Adinopsis sp. GC000173. Next base: position 10,718 of record JARJDW010023606.1, on the reverse strand, counting down.
ATCATAGCACCAGCGAATATGGGGTGTCAGGTGGCATTTAGAAACCTAATTCATCCATTTCTTGAAAATATGTGCTTGGCACAGATTTGTCCGCTTCGTTTTAGGCAAATCTTTGTCCAGCAAACAATTTTTGAGATTTGGGAAGAGAAAATATTTATTTGGAGTCATAGCACCGGGTGTCAGGAGACATTTAGAATCCTAATTTATCAATTTCTGAAAAATATGTGCTTGACACAGATTTGTCCTCTTCATTTTAGGCAAATCTTTCTCCAGCGAACAATTTTTAAAATTTGCGAAGAGAAAACATTTGTTTGGAGCCATAACACCGGCGAATAAAGAGGTGTCAGGAGCCATTTAGAACTATAATTCATTGAGTTTCAATTCTGGACTTGCAAAAAAAAACACGCGATGATTTGTTTCTAGAACAGACCGTGCAGTTTGGGAGCAATCCTCGTATGCTTAAACAATTTTCTAAATCAATTTGATTTAGATTTCAATCTAATTTTGAATAGACTGTGTACAAATTCTTTATAAAACATTCAATATTCGCTAAAACACCTGTCTTCAAGTATGTAATTAGAAAATAATGACATCAACACTTTGCTCCCTTTGATAGTTAAAGTATTAATTTGATTTTGTCTAACATGTGTTGTTCAAAATCGCTAACAAATAAAATACTTGATAATTAAAAAGAAACACCTGTCTTTAAGAAATTACTACTACAAAGAGATAACAATTTCGCATCAAGACTTTATCGGGTTAATCCAGTGTCGAAGTTTTGGCTGGCACTAATTTCCACCTAATGACAATCATTAATTTTTTATCGCCTAACATTTCCGTTACTTTTTATTTTATTCCCCAGCCATTATATTCTTATAATAGACAATAAAATATACTTTTTTATATCTAATATGAGTTGGATCTTAAATTTTGTCGTTTTTGCGTTTTCCGCTTGTCTGCTCGCGACCGAATGTATCGGACGTATTATTTTCCAGCTGGAATACACCATTTAAAACGATAATCCCTCGCATTAAATCTCTGGTCTATGCCGCAATGGCTTAGATGTGTGCCATTTTAAGGCAACCGTCTGTTAAAGTGACGCTTGGCTTGGCTACCACCGCCGCTTGTGTGTATTCGTAAGCTGCATCTGTCACATTGTGAACATCTAACATCGCTATACTATAGTATACAATAACATTTATCCGGCCATGTGAATTTGCCACCACTGCAAGTGACGCAATAATACAATACACTAAAAAATGCAATTGTTCGTTTGACGATGCGTTGAAATATATGTGTGGCGTGATTTAACCTCAGAAACATGCATTTACTACATTTCCGAATGATTGCCGATACGTATTGCGATTCATTTCAAAAAAATATTTGTTGCTATTTTCGCACACACAAAATCAATTTGTAATGTGAGCGCGCTCGTATTGCCTTCGCTTGAGCAGGTTTTCAATAATTTTTCCTATACATTTGAGTCTTAACACTACTAAAAGCAGGTATTAATCTGATTTATTTATAAATTCTCGTCAAAATCAATAAACAAAAAAACTCTGAAATTATAAAAAGGTGGAAACTCTTTATTCTTGTGTTAAAATGTCGCATTTTAAGGAAATTTCTAAGTAAGAATTTGTGTCATTTTGAATAAAAGAGAAATGTCAGCTTGCAAAATTTATTCTTCTTCTAATATTTTACACTTTAAACCAGTACTTTTAAAACTGTGGATTGCAACTCTATTTGCGATGTCTTGGGATCACAAAATTTAATTTAAAATATTTAAAAACATAAATTAAAAAAAAAATTAGATATAATTGTTTTATTATGTACAAAACATAAAAAAGTTTAAATATTTTTTAAGAAACTTGGAAGAAATATCAATTGGCACCACTAAATGTATCTAGAAATGTGAATTTTCTTATATTTTCACTAACATTTCACAAGTTTAACCGATTTTCCAAATCAATATAATTATTCTACTTCTTATTACGTCTTTTATTAAATTTAACAAAGGCGATGAATTAGGAAACAACCTAATTTAGCAAAATTAATTATAAAATTGCGATCGATTGTGAGCTAACAATAAATATAACTCCAGCTCGATTTCAGGGGCAACGAATTAAGTGATTGCGCTAAGCGAAGAAAATATACTGGCAACAGGATGATGAATTATCTATCGTCGTGGCCATGCGATTAGATAATCCCTTCACCGAAACACGGACGATTAAAAATTTATGTTTCAAGCTTATCGTTTCGTTCATTATGGGGGTTGGTGGATGTTTGGAGAGAGAAATCGCGCGCACGCAAAAAAGACGAATGCCGGTTTGATGTAAATGCATGACGGCTTTCAGCAGCGAATTTTATTAATTTTAATGATTCCAAATGTTTGGAAAGGCGTATTTCCTGACAATGGCAACCGTGCGCGCGAGCTAATAAATCATCATCCACGAGCAGCAACGAATGATGATGCTTTTTGTATTCCACCGCGCGCGACGCGTCGTGCCTGGTTGAAAACTTTGAATTATTATGTAAATAAAGCNATAAATTATAATATCATTTTTAATAAATTTAAAAGCCTATTTTATGTCAGAGTTTTGCGCGATATAAGAATATATCGCATGTTTGCTAATATTTCAAAAACATTGAGCGCTGTTCTGACATACAAAATATACGAATGTTATTTTTAACTTTTTTGATGGGTATCAAATGCATTATTCGTCATTATTGTAATAGTTATTTATATAACGAGTGCCATAAGTGACAGTTTACAGCATGAAACAATGGCTGAGTGGAATAATCACTTGTACGAGATGTATACAACGTTTTATGCATGTACATTGATAAATTACTTAAATACGTATTTAAATTGTGAATTGTGGTTATAGAAGAAGCCTTTAATGTCATAATATAGGTGATAAGTGATAAGTTCATCGTTATAGTCATTTTAGAACACATGTTTGGCAAAGACTTACTTATAACATCAGTAGTGTTAAGTTGATTTTTAACATGCAAGTGCATAAATGTATGTATATTTTGTCATCTAAAATCTATTAACGTCGTCAACGGCGATTTAAAGACAATTTTTCTCAGTTAAAAACAATATTTTTTGAGATTTTAAGAATATCCTTACATGTTTTAATGAAAAACTCTCCATTAATCGCATTTTACTTTATTACACCAGCACAAAATTAAGAAAATGAACCAGGATTTGATGCAGAATTAATTCCCTCCTTTAACAACGCGAAATCCGAAAAGATTCAAGAGAGTAATGTGTGGTAAGTAATCTTTTATTCCGAAAAGTAATCACAGTAGACGACTATTTTGCAATCAACGAACCGAGTAATGAACATAAATGGCAAAAATTCTCATTCAAATTTTATATGTCTTCTTCTACAAGATGACATTAAAATGGGATTAAAGATGGCAATAATGCATAAAACAATGGTGAGAAATGTAATGCGCGCTGATTTTATGTGCAAAGGTACTTTACTTTAAGAAGATTACTCATAGCTACATTTAATTAAAAAAAAATGTATTCTTCTACTTCTTTTATTTCATTACAGAGGATAAGAAATTAGAGATGTAAAGACAATATTGATATTGAATTAAAAAATGACAATAATTCATAGAATGATGAGACATGATTTCATGTGCAAAAGTGCTTTACTTTAAGAAAAGTCCTCGTAATTTAATTAAAATTCTGTATTCATTGCACTTTTTATTTCTTTGAACGACAGAAGAAATTAAGAAGAATCCCTTAACTTCACATAATTATTATTCGCATATTAAATTCTCTTTTTTCCATTGTATGGCACAAAAAAATAAGAATGAAAAGCCAATATTGATGGCCACTTAATATCCTTAATTAAACACTGTACTTTAATATAAAAAAGCAAAAGATATTTACTTGAAATATTGTCCTTTCGTATATGTAAACTGTACACCTTTCGCTAATTATTTGATTGCACGACAAGCAATTAAGAAAATTAAGTGTGCGCTATTGATATCAACCGAATTAATTCGCTTAATTCCCTCGTCATATACCTATGTATGTATGTTTGCATAAAGGGGTATCATTTATAAGGTCATTAGTTAACCAACAACAGTTACCGGCGCTAACGCATAATAATACCAATTGTCTTATTGTTTAATGATAACAGTCACTTTATCTATATGCGCACCAACAAGCGGTACCATATTAGCCCATTATCATGTTAAAATATGAGCCTATAGTACAATTAATTATGCGCAAAATTGCGATGATTTTCAACCACATTTTCGTTAAGTTGTCATCGCTAACTTTAACTTTTAAACAAACTTTAACATTACATAAATTCTAAAAACTTTTATTATTTACATAAAATAATATTAGCTACAGTTTATTTTTATTGAATTTTAGTGTTTTTTTCACTGTTTTTCAATTAATTTTTCAATAAATTTTAATGTTTTTCCTTGTTTTTCACTGAATTTTAATGTTTTTTCACCCTTTTTCAATTAATTTGAAAGTTTTTCAATAAATTTTAATATTTTTCCCTGTTTTCCAATGAATTTTAGTGCTTTTTCACTGAATTTTGGTGTTTTTCACTGTTTTTCAATGAATTTTAGTATTTTTTCACTGCTTTTCAACAAATTTTAGTGCTTTTCACTGTTTTTCAATGAATTTATTATTCCGTACGCTTCCTATACGTTTTATTATAATTTCGCGCAATAAACGCAAGCTTGTAGCGAATGTTTTCTCATTAACGATAAAAATGAGCGCTACAATTAATTATGCGCAAAATAACACGATGATTTTCAACCACATCGTCGTTTAACTCCTGTAAGTACTACGACATGTAAATCATTGCAGCCTACCTACCACTAACTTTAACTTTAAAAACCAAACTTTAACGTTACATTTATTATTCCTCGTACGTTTCATACACGACATTTTATTATAATGTCGCGCAATAAACGTAAGCTTATTACCTGCGCAACGCAATGCGAAGGTGTAGGTTTTTTTTTGATAAATTGCCGCTGTGATAAAATATTTTTCAATTCGGCGCAATCCGAATGTGAATGCGAAAGATATTCACGTCATCATTTCGGCGCCACATTTTTTTCTTCTCCACCAATCAATAATAATAATATCGCCCATTCATAGCGCTTAAACGTGCCAGATCAAAAAGTAATTAAGGAACGAAATTATATTATATTAGGTGGATGTGGAAAAAATCGATTTGAAATACGAACACAAAGAAAGAAACGTGTTTCTTCCTCCATCTAGTTATAGTACACTTGAACGCAATGTGCGTTAGATGTATATATGTATATAATCAAACATAACCTATAATCACACAATCATTTTGTACATTTTAAACATCGCCGGTTATTATTTCAGCTAGAAAAATACGGTACGTACGAACAACATCGTTGAATTTTAATTACGGCACACGTGTATAATTTAAAATGCATTTTCGCTTTTCGTTCCATCCATTAAAACGTAAAAATGCTCTAGGTATATAAAAAATAAACATATTTTGTTAAAATTTCCTACAAAATAAACTTAAAATTTATGTAATTTGTTTGAAAAGTCACTTTATACAAAGAAATATTATACTTTTGTTGATTACTTTATTTGTTTCTTAAAAAAATCCTTTTTTAGAGTGATATTTCAACAAAAATTTACAAAATGGAAAATATTTTATTTACTATATAGAAAAATTCTAAGAAAAAACGGTAAATTGCTTTAAAAAATATAAAAATTGATGTTTATTTCTTAGTACATCAGATAACAAATGTGAAGGGAGCGTTAAGAATTTTAATTAATTACAAAAAATATTTAAAAAATATAATTATCTAATAGATTTTTTAAAAGCGATTTTCTTATATAATTGTAGACTATTGGAAAACTTGGAATATTAATTGGTTGCAACAAAAACCAATATCATCAATATTTTAACCTTTTTGGATCAGATTCATATCACTCTTTGCCATAGAGATATGTACTACTAAAGCGCGTACTGCAATACAAAAATCTATCAAATACTGAAGCCGATTGAATGCAACCCAACATACTAGTTGGAGGCTAGTACAGGGTGATTCACTCGGGATTGACAGTTTTTAATAGGTTATGTTTCGGGAAACCGTCAGCCTACACTAAAATATCAGTGAAAATTATTGTTTTAATGATGAACCAGGTGATAGTTTATTAAATTTTCGTGCTATTGGTACACATAATGATAACCTACAGCAGAGATAAAATAATAGGCAGATGGGAATTCTTATGGAAGAATTTTGTCGCAGTTTAGCTGTATTTTAATTGACTTACATTGTCACAAAAAGTATTTTGATTTTGTGATTTTATCACAATACCTGTTTTAGCCTGCTTTTGCCCAGTGCATTATGGATACAGATCTGGCTTCAGTTGTCATATATGTATACACTGCTCACTCTATAATGTATATCTCTATGCTCTTCGCAGTGACATCTATGCAACCGTTCTTACAATCTAAGTCACTTCCTGTACCTATCTTACCTTGAAATGAACAATAAGGTTTTATTTTCGCTAAAATATATGATTTTTTCTTATTATAAAAAATATTTTTAGCTCTACATAATTTCTTTGCCTTTCCCAATTAGAATAGAAAATAATTATTTTTCACGCAACTGTGAACTAATAACAAAACCATTTTTCCCGAATACATTTTCATATCATTCAGTTAAACAGTGCACCACTTACAATTCCACTATATACCAGCATTTTTAATTACCCCACATGTACATGTATATATGTATTATATAAGTTAAAATGCATTTTCGCTTTTCGTTCCATTCCATTATTAAAATGCAAAACCATCCACATAATAACGAACAAAACACAAGAAAAACCGCCATCGTAAAAATTATCACAACCAATAAAAATGTAATATCGCATTTGACTTGCAAATGGGAAATAGTTTGCAATAATTATCGTATGTATGGGTAGGTAAGTACGAGGAGGGTAGCTAGCAATAATTGATGCAATTGTTGTGAGTGCGAGGAGAGAGAGAGAGATCATATATGCTGCATTGTAGACTTCCGCAACGATTTTTGTGTGACAAAAGCCCGGCCCGGCGCGCGTGATGGCATTTCGAAGTATTGCCAGGTGTTAATATTTCTTTTCCTACCTAACTAACTAATATCCGAGAGAGTATAGTAGGTATAATACTATATGTTCTTGTGTATTTGTATGCGATTCACATACACGATTACAATAATAATTCATTCTATACATTTATAGGTTATGGCTGTGTTATGTAAATTGTGCACGATGGTGGCCTATTTAAAAATTGTTGATTGTTGTTGATATAGGTTAGGTTAGTTTATGAATGTCATGCAAAATTACTGCAATTTAAGAAAATCTTTACTAGCATTTTGCTTTAATAATTTAAAGTGGGTATTTATCAAAATTAATTAATTAAAATTAAATGAAAGGCCGACTTTATAATCATATTTAATGCTCCATTAGCTAAAGGAGGCATTAAATTAAAGGTGTCTCTAAATGACAATTCAATATTAACCCTAATTATCACTTAAAAATTTATGAAATTTAATTGAAGACTTAAACTTTAACGGAGCATTAAATTTGATTATGAAATCGGCCCTATTAAAGTTAATGACACAATATCGAATTTTAATGGGAGAATTAGAGTCATTTGATATAGGTTAGTAAAAACAATTGGTATACAGCTTTGCCAATCTGGTTTTCTGGTAAAAATGTCAGGAACATTTAGGAATAAAGCATGTTTTTTGGAGGAAATGTTAGGAACATTTAGGAGTACACCATTAGCAACCTCATTAATGGGACAATTAATTAATCACGAAATTAAATTGATTATGAAATTAAAAAAAATATAAAAATGTCCTTATGTTAACGAAGCATTAGCGATTTGATTATGAAATCGGCCCTAACTTATATTAAATCAATTTTAACAGAGTATTACTTATTAATAATTCATATTCATTACATACTAAACTTTTAAAATTCGCCAAAAATAAAATTTAATAATTATTCTATTATATTTTAGCTTATATGCATGTAAAATTAAATATATTCACATTTATAGGTTATGGCTGTGTTATGTAAATTATACACGATGGTGGCCTATTTAAAAACGCTGATTGTTTGTTGTTGATATAGGTTAGGTTAGTCTATGAATGTCATGATTAATAAAATTACTGCAATTTAGTAAAATCAATGCGCAGAACGGTATCAAGGTTGTTGCTGCTAGTTTTCTTCTCTTGACAAATAAACAAGCGCATTTACATAATTCCCACTAATTTTGGTGGCGAATGCAGCAAGGCGTTGTTATGTTGCTGTTTTGTGTTTTATGAGTGACACTTCGTAAAATGTAGTAAGTTGCAACTTAATTACAGCTCTCGTCCAAAAACTCGGGCGTAATTTAATTCAATTCTTACCAGGAAGTTGATAATATCAAAAAAATCTTTGAGTTTTCAAGAATTTCGGAAATGACAATAGACATGTAGTAGGAAACATAATTCCTGCTAATTTCAGTGGCGAATTTAAGCACCCCTCATTTTGAATCCTAACTAATTTCGGTTGTTGCTGTTTTGTTTTAACTCCGCTGAAAATTATGTGTGACACTTCGTAAAATGTAATATGCCAGGCAGCGGCGTGTTATGGACAAAGTTGCAACTTAATTACCACTCGTCCAAAAACTCGGCGTAATTTAATTCAATTCTTACCAGAAGCAAGCACTAAATGTATTCTCGCGAACTTGATAATATCAAGCTTGGCAAAAAAAGTTTGTAAGACTATAAATTCTCAAGATTTTGAAAACGATACAAGATGTTTAAGAATGATAATTTCTGCAACAAATTCAAGCAACCGTAACTTTGATTTTCCCTGTGGAAAATTATGTGTTCAATGTGATGTCGACTGCGTGCTAGGGACAAAGTTGCAACTTAATTATGTAATACCAGTCGTCCAAAAACTCGACGTAATTTAATTTAATTCTTACCATACACACTAAATGCGTTCGAGAGAAGTTGTAAAAATCGACTTAGGCAAAAAAACTTTGTAAAAATTGTATCTTGAGGTTTTTAAAAATTTCAAACGCGATACAAGATGTTTAAGAACTTAATTCCTACTAATTTTTGTAACAAATTCAAGCAGTCGTTATTTTGATTTTTCCTGCGGTAAATTATGTGTTAAACGTGATGTCAGCTGCGTGCAACGGACTAAGTTCCAACTGAATTTTGTAAGTAATACCAGCTAATATTAATAATACTAGTCGTCCAAAAACTCGGCGTAATTTAATTTAATTCTTACCATTCACACTAAATGCTTTCCAGAGAAGTTGTAAATATCAAACCCGGTTAAACACTTTGCAAAAGGAATATCTTTAAGTTTTCAAGATTTCCAAAAAGAACAAACGATATTTATGATTTCCTAATTCAGGCAAGGCAAGACGAGACCTAATGATTGGAATTAAATCGTATTTAGCACAAACAAAAGAGTCTTTGCTCCAAGAGATACTTTATATGTTCCTAAGAACACTAAACTCGTAATAGATGCATAATCCATTTTTCAATTATTTTTAAAGCTTTGGGCATAAAATATTCTATGGTCAGTGTATTGACTAAAAAACTACAAAACGTACAATTCTTTTTTATTAATTACTCTAAACCTGTTGTTTAGTGATTGATCAATTTTGCATTTTTACTTTACTTTACAATACATATCCACAGCTCCAAGAATTAAGACTATGTCTGTTTTTCAATTGTTTTTAAAGCTTTGGGAATAAAATATTCTATGCTCAGTATATTGACTAGAAAATTACAAGACAAAGAACTCTGTTTTTCATTTATTTAAAAACTGCTGTTAAGTAATAAATCAATTTTACATTTTTACTACAAAACAATACATATTCAATATTCCAAGGAAGAACTAAGACTGTCTGTTTTTCAGTTGTTTTTAAAGCTTTGAGAATAAAATATTCTATGCTCAGTATATTGACTAGAAAATTACAAGACAAACAATTCTTTTTTTCAATTACTCAAAAACTGCTGTTTACTAATAAATCAATTTTAAATATTTACTTCAAAACAATACATATTCAAAACTTCAAGAAAGAACTAAGACTATGTCTGTTTTTTTTCAATTATTTTTAAAGTTTCAGAAATGAGATTGAGCAGATTGCACTCAAAAAACTAAATTAAAACTATGTTTGACTGCCACTGAAAGTTTCGATGATTTATTGTTAATGCTTAAACCTTCATACATATGTTCTACCGACTTCTGCAGCAGCATGCCTATACAGTAAATATCTCAACGTCAATACACGAAAATAAACTTTTTCAATTGAGACCGGATTTTAGTTGATAGGAAAAAAAGGAGCGATTATGCGATCGATAAACGTTTACGCTCTACTGCAAATAATATCTATAATACATGTATAGGTAATAAATCCTATTAAATATTTTAAAAAATATATATTCAAATGAAAAATTCAAATCATTGCCGCGTGTGTTGTTTTTTGCGAATTGTTGTGGAAATGCGCGAGTGTATACGTATATATTAGAATGAAAAAATCAAATAATTTCCGCGAGCTGTTTTTTTGCGAATTGTTATGCAAATGCATCATCTTTTTATTATTGCATTGAATGCGCGAGTGTTATTGATTAGACATCAATGTTAAAAACTTGTTTCATCATGCGGCCCATTAATTAAT
>JARJDW010023604.1:0-16836 GCA_030264715.1 Adinopsis sp. GC000173 | reverse complement strand
TAATAATAAAAATCATATTTATAAATAACATTGCGAAAAATGCTTAATGGATGATGTGATGTAATAAATTTTAATTATTTCAAGTCTCACGGAAATCACATTTACTTTCACAGTGAACATTTTGTTATAACAAATTACTTAGTAATATGATATTCAATTAAATTTATTTGAAACAAGACACCCAATTGAACGTTAACAGTTAAAAGCAAACAATAAATTATAATTGACTAAATAGTTATTAATAATACATACTTAGCTTACAAGTATCGTGTGCGATTCTACAGAAGAAAAAAAAACAACAATTGATTTATTACGCGTTTTATGTAGTATGTAGTGTTTACAACAGATTTTTGTTGCTGTTTCGATGATTGATATAATTTTAGACGACATGTTGTTTTCCAATTAGTTTCGGCAATTTATTTAATCATACACGTTGAAAGCAAGAGTAACGACAACAAACTAAATAAATAATAATTGAAACATTCCAAAACTATGATGATGAACAAATGATTAAAGTTTGCTGTAAGTACTACTACTACTGTAATAATTCGATTTGAAAGATATAATGAAAACGTATGGATCGAAAGAATAATGACCTGCAGGCTTTGGAAAACTTCTAGTCGGCCAGCGTAAATCTCTGTATTTCATTAAATTTATAAATCAGTATGCATTTTGATATTTTTTGCATATTTACCATATCCTGCATATTTTAAGCAGTTTAGAAAATACCATTACCATTTTTATTACAATATATTTCAAAAGAATAAAATAACGAAATTCATTAATACTCTTTTTGGTTCACACAAAATTTTAGTAAATTATTGTAGTTTATACGTATTTCAGTTTTTAAACCACCATCAGAAGTTTTTTGAACTAAATCAAACAAAAATATTTAAATTCTTTATTTTATTCATAAAATTATTTTTAAGATAGTTCACACACAACGAAGATCAAACAGCAACAAAATTTCTATATGTCCCTTATATGTCACGACCAAATTAGAGCAATGTCTTCAAATCACAGCCCAATGAAAACTCCGAAAGGGATAAAAATGTGGCAAGTACCGCAAAATATTATGAAAATTAAGTATTATTGTCTTTATTTATTCAAAGATATACGACGCAAAATATACGCTTAGTGAATTCAGACTCATATTTTGAAAGTCACTGTGATCGAGGAATCGAGTATATGCCACTTTTACTGCTGACGGGAATTTTTAATGGAAGCCTGGACATTTTTGACTTATTTCCGATATAAAGAAACTTAAAAATTTTATAAAGTTTTCACTAAATAGTAAAAATTGATTTTTCTATCACTCCATTTGCCCCATTTTTGTCAATCATTTGCATTACTCTATAAACTTCATATCAAAACTGAAAGAAGCTTGAACCTCACTTTGACATGGGGTATGGCTAAAGTTGCCTATCTATTTCGCGTTCCTTTGTGGATTGTAAAAAAGTCAATCTAATCAGAAAGAGTCGTGGAAAAGTGGTTTTTCCTACACATTGAACATGCAAATTGCTTGAAAAGTAAAAATACTAAAAAAACAAGTTAACATTTTGTTTTTTTTTTGGTTTGTTTGCTTACTTCAACCTTGGCGCTGAAACTTGACATCCACTTTTGCTTTCAACTGGGTATATACTCGTATATGTAAAAAGCTGAACGAAAATCAGCACGATCTCGACAATTAATAAACGACGTTGTTATCATCGTGAAGCAATTCGAAATCAAGTAAGATGTAATGCAATTCTTCGAAGCTAACAGTAATAATAATAAAATTATCGCTAGTGATTAGCATAACCATACATTTTCGAATGCCTTGGTTATCTATGCATTATCTGCCATACAATCCCTTTACAGCCTACACAAGGTGATGAAATGTTGATTTACTTAATTAACATTGTCTCAGTAAATATTTTCATACACACAACCATTAAACTTGTTTACGACAAATAGCGTTTCTTGGGATGGATGATTATGCAAGCGAAGACGGGACAACACACAAGAAAGAAAAAAAGCCGTACAATATATGTTATTCTAATCTCTTAGCATCGCAGCAACCGAATCGACCATTTATTTATTTATTTATTTATTTAACTAACCCCTCACTAATTATTTACACCATTTGCATAATCGTCCTTCGCAAAGGTCAGTCAGCGCGCGCAAAATTCCAGCAAAGCGAGTGTGCAATAAATTTATTTGCGCGCACAATTATGGATTCATATGCACTTTTTTCTCTTCTTTCGTACTTGCAAATGTGAAAGATTTATTCCCGGCATGATAAAACAACAAGTCATATCGCACATTATTTAGTCATGAGTGTATATATATATAAAGGAAATGCTTTCATTTTCACATCATCGTATTTCATCGCAAGGCGCATTTTTGCGCTTTCCACCCGGCTATTGTTAATGACGGCGAAATTGTTGATGATGTGGACATGTGTAATTTATAATCGGCCGCATAGCAGCACACACGAATATATCATTTTATACTTTCGCTTATCCGCGTATTAGTAGAAGAAGAGAATATTTTGTCCGGCGCTGATAGGAAATTAATGGGCGAGGAAAATTCAACCTGTGCGCGCCGAGAGAATTATCTTTCGCGCCGTATCTCTAATTAAAACATATAATTGATGTAATTAACATTTAACACCATCGCATAATTTTTCATCGTCAATTAGAGTTACTAGAATAATATTCTAGTTCGTTGTATATAATTTCTCTTTTTGTGCCGTTAAATTTTTCATTAATTATTTTATTCAATCCTAAGAAACAGATTTCGAACAAAAATTAATTCGAATTTATATAAAGATGCGATATTTCTTGCAGATATTAAAAGTATTTGATAAACTAAGGTAATGTGGGCAATACAGGTAGTGATAGTCATTTCTCCATCATTGATATCATCTATTGTTAAACTTTGCTAAAATTTTTTATGCAAACTTAAAGGGCCCTAAAAACCACTACTTAGAACTAACGGAAAAAGTTCATTTTAGTAACAAATGACTAGTAGATAAATTAGAAACGCTATTTGCATCTACTATTTGAAGTTAAAATCTTCATTCACGAATACGCGTGTCAAAAAGTAAGCATGTGTACAGGAACAAAATTATAGATAGTCTTTAAAATGAAATGTATTTAAAAAATTAACACCATCGCACAATTTTTCATCGTCAATTAGAGTTACTAGAATAATATTCTAGTTCGTAGTATATAATTTCTCTTTTTGTGCCGTTAAATTTTTCATTAATTTTCTTATTAAATCCTAAGAAACAGATTTCGAACAAAAATTAGTTAGAATTTATATAAAGATGCGATATTTCTTGTAGATACTAAAAGTATTTGATAAACTAAGGCAATGTGGGCAATACAGGTAGTGATAGTCATTTCTCCATCATTGATATCACCTATTATTAAACTTTGCTAAATTTTTTATGCAAACTTAAATGTTCTAAAAACCACTATTTAGAACTAACGGACAAAGTTCATTTTAGTAACAAATGACAAGTAGATAAATTAGAAACGCTATTTGCATCTACTACATGAAGTTAAAAGCTTCATTCACGAATACACGTGTCAAAAAGTAAGCATGGGTACAGGAACAAAATTATAGATACTCTTTAAAATGAAATGTCTTGAAAAATTAACACCATCAGTTAATTTTTCATCGTCAATTAGAGTTACTAGAATAATATTCTAGTTCGTTGCATGTGTATATAATTTCACTTTTTGTGTAGCCGTTAAATTTTTCATCGGCTAATTTTTTACACCGGCAATTTCACCAAGCGCGATTAATCATGTAAATTAATTTAAAATGCGCATCTACTTACACATTATTGCTGAGTGTTTCAACGCCAAAGACTATTTTACGGGATTAAAATATGAATTTCTATATGGCGCCGTTCGATTTAATAAATGATATATTTGACATCTTGCATACTAATTTTATAATTATTATCAAACGACCACTTTCATTGAATATTTCACAACTTATACCACTATAATACGAATATAATTTATTATTAATCCTTTTTGCTGCAGCATAATAATAAGCACAATAAAAACGTCATCATTTCGGACGGCGCACACACACAAAAGGGAGGACGACGACGATAAAATGCGGCCGTTAATAGATGGCAATTCCATTGAAATGAAATGATGAAAAAGTGCGAACAATAATTGCGCAATAATATGCGTGTAGGTTAATTATCAATTCAGTGTTTGAAGCGATTTCCTGGATAATAAAACATGGGTAATATTTATTAATTGTAAAGCAAAAATAATAAATATGTTTCTAATGCATAAGTAATAAATGAAACTAAAAAAACCCGGCTAATTTTATCACATCACATTATTTGAATTTAAATTCAAATGTAATTAAAACTTAATTTATTGTAAATATTTCATACTCACATTAATCTAATACCGATTATTGCAACAAAATAAAAAACAACAAACATATTAAATATTGTAATATTATGCACGGGATTGCATTCGATAAATTATATTCAATAAGTGAATTAATGCAATTTATATTTGCAGCGAAAATTCAAGTAAACTCAATGGGAAAGCCTTTTCGTATGTTAATGAAGAAGATTTTTCACTCGATTACGTAAACCAACAATTTCCAGCCATAAAAATCGGTATAAAAAGCTTAAGCGTCATTACGCTAATAACTAGTTTATAAAAAATTCAATGTTAGATTACACACAGAGTTTTGTAACTCTGCATGATAATCGAATTTGAAAATCCCTCTCTCAATTACATACAATTTAAGCCATAATACACTTATTATTATGGACGTGATAGGTGCATTCACCATTTACCATATTAAGCGAATCGATGTAGAAAAATCGGTTTTAATTGACCCAGATGTTGTTTGGTTTAGGTTATTTATGACCGATGCGCATAGACGATAATCACATTCGTTGGTTGGCTTGGTTGGATGGCTTTTTTCTCTCACTCCGAGGAGGAGAAGAAGCATTTCGTCTTCGCGCTAATGAACAATAATGCGATTTATATCATCCGTGTGACAGGTTGTTGCATTGAAAAATCGCACGTGCGAATTAAAATAAAACATAAAAATCCACCCACAAGTTTGTCGCCATTCAAAAAGCGCTTTTTTCTCGCCCAAACTGGTTGCGTTAAATCGCACACACCACAAGCAGCTGACCGTCCTTCAATTTGCACCTTACACACTCGATGGATTTAAATAAAATCGTTATTTTCGTACGACGCCTTTATTTGATTATTTTGATAAGTAATGCGCGGCTTTGCTTGCTTACAACCGACCTATATACAATATTAAGTTGCATAAAATCGTTCATTGAAAAATTGGTTACACTTTCTTTTCACACTCCGAATCTCAAAAAATTTAGAACTAACGGACAAAATTCATTTTAGTAACAAATGACAAGAAGATAAATTAGAAACGCAGTTTGCATCTACTACTTGCATTTAAAACCGTCATTCACGAACACGTGTGTCAAAAAGTAAACATGTGTACAGAAACAAAAATAAAAATTAGACTTTTCGTATTTAAATAAGTTTTCAAACAGTTTTTATTAAAATGTATAAATAACTTGAATTGAACAGGCAAATTTGATACAAATAGAAGACCTAAAACGGATAATATCATGACATTCCTGTGAGTTTAGCATTAATAATGCAATGATTAATATTTTTGGTGTCGTGCCAAATTTGATTCATTGTGAAACGTGTTGGAGCTAACAAATTTATTATTACTTTTTTTGGGTATTGATAAAAGTGTCAAAAATGCTCTTCGAAAAGAATAATATTGTACGTACGCTAACATGTCAGTCCCATCAAGCCACATATTAGCAATCTGAAATATCTGTCGTGTTGCATTTCATTTGATGATGGATTTCAATATTAACCAGAAGCGAAGAATATTCATGAGCGCCGATATTTTCTGTAATGGTAGTGGAAATGGAAAGATGCCCTAAAGGTTTTTCCAGGTTCTTTGCACTTTTAGTTATCTAATTTTAAATTATCCAAGATGGTAATTTGTAACGCACGTAGGTGTTCGTATTTTAAGAAGATGCAGCATTAAAATTCTTTATCGCTTCTCGTCTTTTTTTCGCGCTCTCTCACTCTTTCTCTCGCGCAGTCGGTGTAAGTTTAAATGAACGCTTTTGATTATTCGACAAAACTAATTAATGATTTTTGTTTATGATAATTAGTACACACAACAATGTGATAAATTATTCGTTGGCGCATTTCCTTGAATATTATTTTATGTCTTAATTAATATATAAAATAACCTACTTATTTTTATTACAGATATAATTCAATTAATAAAATGTCGATAATATCCCTTATTATTATTACTAGACTAGTAGAGAAATTCCACCAACCGCGTAAAAATATTTATTGATATTTTATTGGTTATCCTGGTAACTCTATTAGAAAAGCATTCAAATGGTATTAGTAAACTATAAAATAGCAGTACAGTAATAAAATCTACTTTCCAGTTTGTAGTTTATGTAAAGTTATAACTAATTTTTGTTAGACACATTTTCTGCTTCCTTCCTCCACAATATAAAATTAGTCGTTTCATTACATTTATTCATATACGAGGAGAAAGAAAAATGTAGGAAAACAACACGCCATAACCTAAATTTTACTAAATTTAATAATTTTAGTGCATACAACACAACATATCGTTGTTGCTAGTGCCCTTTTTAAGACAAAGATTTTCCTCTTTCTAATGGCAAAAACGTGCTTTATACTTGAGCATTTTATACATTTTTCAGCAAATTTGCATTTCATTTGGTTGATTAATTCAAGGTTTACCCTAATTTTCATTGCAACAGTGCATTGTTGGTCATCTTAAGCATAAATTATTAGATATGTTTATAAATTGTGAAATATCTTTCGTTTGGAATATTTAAGAGAGTCACAAATATATTTTTATAAATTATTTATATTTGAACAGAAATCAAACAATAAAATAAGTCGTTTCATTGCATTTATTCACAGAAGAAAGAAAAATGTATAGGAAAACAACGCCGTAACCTAAAGTTTACAAAATTTGATAATTTTAGTGCATACAACACAACATATGGTTGCTGTTGATGCGACTGTTGCTGTAACAAACTATAATTGTGAAATATCTTTCGTTTGGAATATTTAAGAGTGTAAAAAATATATTTTTATAAATTATTTATATTTGAACAGAAATCAAACAATAAACTAAGTCGTTTCATTGCATTTATTCATAGGAGAAAGAAAACAGTATAGAAAAATAAAGTCGTAACCTAAATTTTACAAAATTTGATAATTTTAGTGCATACAACACAACATATGGTTGCTGCTGCTGCTGCTGTAGCAAACTAATTTATGAACGTGTGGATAAAAATATTTCACTTTCTTAAATTGTCTTATATATAAGAAGAAAAAAACGATGTTCGTTATTGAATTTTAATGCGCATCCACAGAAAAAATGAAATAAATCGTACCAAATCGTTTAGAAAAATACCGAATGGCGTTTAGTTATAGAGTTTAACGCCTAAAAATAACATTTCAATGTTTAAAATATAAATCTGTAGATTCGAATCTAAACGTCTCATACATTATAGTAATAAAATAAAACTTTTATAGTATTTGTTCAAAAATTTAAAAATATATACTACAATATAGTATTATACTATCAGCTACAAAACAGACACGTCAAAAAGGCGAAACAAAACACTATTATATTACGTAAAAACATATCAAAAGAAGAAATGCAGTTAATTGGACGAATGCCCACTTTGATGCATATCAAAACAAAAACAGAAAAAAATATGTAGAAAATACCACTCAATTTCATTTAAAAAAAACTATTTTTACTATTGTTTATCGAAACGTGACTAACATTGCATTTTAACCTTTTTTTTCATCAGTGCTTCAACAAAACAAAACACACATGGAGCTAAATGTTATTGTTTCCAAACATCCCTTTGTTGTTTCCATCACGATATCATTAGAAATTGCATCAAATTGTCGTAAACAATTATGTGGCGATTAATCGGAAGCGATCTGCTCGCGGCCGCATCGACGATTTCGAACACAATAAAACATGTGTTTGTTGGAGGTGCACTTTTCGCCGTATAGTTGTGATTTATACTCGACTGAATGTATAATATACCTACTATAATATAATACAACGGGCGTGCAAAAAGTCTAGACGCTCGCCTGATTTTTATTGTAACTTTTCTGGTTTCGTTTAATTCGTCGACATGCGAGAGTTGGTGCGCGCGCGATTTGCATATCAATAATTATTTAAAAAAAAGCGCAATCACAGCATCAAAAACAAAAGCGAACCGCATTTATATGTAGTATTTAAAATACAACAGCAAGAAAATACAAAAAAAACATGAGGAAAATAAATATGCGTCGTGTTGGTGTGTGTATGCAGGCATAATTTAGTAATTTAAATTTAAAATTGTGACTATAAAAGATGTTGATTTGTTTAAATTAATGAACATGTTGAATGTATTGACAACCTACGCTAGCTCGTAAAGAATTTTCAATTATTAATTTAGAAATATTTTAAATATTATTTTTTTCAATATACATAATTTCGAGCCTTACCTTAAAACACATTTCGAATTTGAATAATTAATTTTCTATAAGCAAGCCATAGATTTTGTTTTCTGAATAAATGATGACAACTCACCTGAAACAAAAAATTAATTAATTAGAATAATGTATTATATAGAAGTAGTATATTATTGGTTTCGATGTCATGTTACGGTTTAATAAATTTTTAATGAGGATGCAATGTACTTTATATGATAGATAAGAAATGTGTAGGGTGAAAAAAGCTAATTATATTAGTGGAGAATAAATGAGCTTTTAATTAAAAACGATTTTTTTAAATACGGGAGGGCCATTCGGTGATGATTATGGGAGAGGAATAGCTGTGAACGCAAAACCGTTAGCACACAAGGGTTATGGAAGTTTCAAGAGTAGAAAAACCCCTAAAAATACGGATAATTAATTCTTTTTAAGACAACGATTTTCTTCTTCTTAATGGCAAAAGCGTGCTTTAATAATTGAGCATTTTCATTTCGTTTGGTTGACTAATTAATGTTTCCCCCAATTTTCATTGCAATTGTGCATTGCTAGTGATCTTAAGCATAAATTTTCAGATAGGTTTAAAACTTGTGCAATTTCTTTCATTTGGAATATTTAGCAGAGTAAAAAACACATTTTTTATAAATTATTTAGATTTAAACAAAAATAGGAGATAAATTTTACGAAATATGATTGGAATCATTTGTGATCAATCAAAAATTAGGGATTAGTAAGCAAAATACAAAAGTATCTGTGCAATTAAGAAAACACTATGTGTTGCTGGCCACAGTTTAATAATCCCCCATAGAAAATTAAAAAAAAAACTGAAGTAGCAATGAATTCAAAACAGATGGCACAAAAATTATCAACATTTCAAATAATTAAATTAAAAATGCCCTTAAAATTAATTTTTTATACCAAGATTTACTTAATAACAGAAACATGTTTTAAAAATTCTAATTTTTTTATAGTTTATAGATATTTTTCCACATTTTTTTCTGAATATTTCTTAGAAAATAAAGCAAAGCATAGAAGTCAGTTTAAAACATGCACGTTTTAATAATTTAAAAACTAAAGTTGCATGAAACTACAATACCTCCTTAAAATTTGTACACATTTTTTCGCCCCCCAACTCTTTGTTGTGTGCACAATATAATTATTTAATGACCCTCGCATTAGTTTGCATAAAAAACAACAATCGTGCAGCTAATTCATCAAAATCGGATATTATACAAATAGTCATTAATTAAGAAATCTATTCAAATATATTTTTTTATTATGTGTGTGTGCTGATGATGATGAGTAATCTTTACATGCAACGAAAAAATAAAACATGTTGGATGGAAATCAATTAGCAGAGGCAAAATAATAAAAATTTGAAGAATGGCCTTGAATCGCCCGTCGTCTTCCCTTTTCATCGAAAATTAGATGCGATCGATGGCAATTAATTTAAGCAACAAAAAAAGTTGTGTTTAGACCAGTGGTAACTAAACTTTTATCATTTTTGCCCTATTCGATATATGCAATAATCTAATTTAATAAATATGGAGTGTCTAATGGAGAAGGAAATTAATTAAGAAACTTTAAATAATATTTTGAAGTGGCCCTGAATCGTCGTCTTCCCTTTTCATCGAATTAAATATGCCATCGATGGCAATTAATGTAAGCAACAAAAAAGTCGTATTTATACCAGTAATATCTAAACTTTTATTATTCTCGCCCCTTCGATACATGCAACAATCTAATTTAATTAATATGCAGTATCTCACAAAGAAGGAAATCAATTAGCAAGCACTAAATAAAATATTAAAGTGGCCTTGAATCGTCTTCCCTTTTCATCAAAAATTAGAAAGGATCGATGGCAATTAATTCAAGCAACAAAAAAGTAGTATTTATACCAGTGGTTTCTTCTATTTGTAATGTAACAATCAAATTTAATAATACATTCTCTAAAAATGCTATAAAAACTAGCAAAAATTAAACAAAAAGTTAAATTTTTGCTACGATCTTTGTTGATTTCTATAGAATTTTTAAAGCAACGTAATTTATAATATTTTTGGTCGCCCATACGTCGAAAACCACTGATTCATCTAGTTTTCTAACAAATCATTGTTCAGATATTTTCCACAATTTGATAATAAAGTAATTAACTGTTAAACTAACTAAAAAGTAATGCCCTGAATGCACGTAGCAATCGAATTTTAGAATAAATTCCCTAAAAAAAATTCAAAATTTTCGCTAATTGCTGAATGAAATTAAACACAAAGATGAAATCTTGCCACGATTTTTGCTAATTTCTATATAATTTTTAAAGCAACGACATTTTTGGACTGGAAACCAATGATTTATCTACTTTTCTAATGAATTATTGTTCAAATATTTTCCACAATTTGATAATAAAGTAATTAACTGTTAAACTAATTAACCGGAGATAAAAACATCGTTCAATAACGGTTCGATACGAAATTTAATTAACGTTTTCGAACTCGAGAGAGACAAGTTTGAAAAAAAATATATATATATAAAGCAGTATCTACCTTTTACCTTTTATTTACAAAAAGTGATAATGCAGTTTGTAGTATTTATTTATAGCTAGTGATAAAAAATGCAGTAAAAACGTTTCAGAAATGGAATGTCACATATTTGTTTTATTCGACGCCTGTCATTTTTATTAACACAAAAAGATAGCAGTATAGCGCAATATAAAAATTGATTTTTCCATATTTTTTTTTTGTTATCGACTCATTTCTTAAACAAGAAAAGGCAATAAAAATGCTAATTTTCGTAGTTCAAGTGTAATCGTTTTCTATCATACTCAGCCACACACACGTTTTCTAAAAATTCAAACAATAATAATTTAATAAATAAATCTAGTTATAATTAGTATTATGATTGATTAAATAAAAGTAAAAGTGAAATTAACGATTAGAACAAATTAATTTCGTTATTTTACTGAAACAAGCGCGCATATTTTGACGCCGTGTAAAAAATTAATTGAGCAATTATTCGCGATATTGTAGTGTGAAATAAATTCATAAGCCGCGCGCGAGCGCTCCATTATCCACACACAGAGCAATAAAAATCGATGTCGATTTTTTATCCTACTTTTGTATTGCCGTGCTGCGACAACCAACAACAACAACAGCAACAGCAACAACACTTTAAAGTCATTCAATTGATATGAAACGCCTTCTTAAATATAGCGTTTTAAACTTAATCTTTCTCTGATTCATTCATTCATTCATTCATTGGCATTTTACATCTGTATTAAATTTTATAGCGTTGGTAAGCACATTAAAACCACATACATACACATAAATAATTGTAGAATTCGTCGACGCGGTCGCGCTGTTTAATTAGAGCGTTGAACCGACGAAAAAAGCCACATTGTTTGCAAAAATTAGTCGAAAGAAAAAAAATGACGCGGTAGGAAATCGTTTTAAGCAAATCAATAAAAATTAATTGCTTTAAAGGTCGTGCGTACTTTTCGTTTGTGTGTGTGTGTAAACAAACAAAAATTATTATAGTTTTTTTGCACCTAAGGCCACCGCACACAACTGTATGCTGTAGGTGGAATGAAAATTTGCAACAACAAAACGCATTGTTTTCGTTTGTTGTAAGAGTAGACTACACAGCTTTCATAAAAGCGAAGGTCAAAGTCAATATTAATTTATGCATAAATCATATTTTATTAATATCGTTTATAATAAACAATAATTTAATTTGGAGAATCTATGTGATTTATTTTCAATCAATTTTATTGCACACACTTTAACGCACATTATTATCGTAAAATTTAATTATACAATGTCGCGCATCGCATCGCAACACTTCAATAAAATGAGCAATTTGTCGCAAAGAATGCTTGGCCATTCATAAAGCACAGATGGAAAAATGCGGAAGTTTATGGATAATAAATCTTTAAAAAATGCTGGCAGATTAAGAAAAAGTATAAATTTCGTTATGGATTCTTAATAAAAATATTGAAAATAAATAAAACAACCTGTTGAGGGATAACCAGAAGGGTTAAATTGACTCGCGATACAAAATTTATTTGAAAAATCTTTCACCATTNTCTTTAAAAAATGCTGGCAGATTAAGAAACAGTATAAATTTCTTTATGGATTCTTAATAAAAATATTGAAAATAAATAAAACAACCTGTTGAGGGATAACCAGAAGGGTTAAATTGACTCACGATACAAAATTTATTTGAAAAATCTTTCACCATTTATAAAATAATAATAAAATAAAAATGCGGAAGTTTATGGATAATAAATTTTAAAAAATGCTGCCAGATTAAGAAAAAGTAGACGTTTCTTTATGAATTGCCAATAAGTTTTGAAAATAAATAAGATTTAAGAAAATATGCCATAAACCAACTTTTTGAGGGCCAAAGTGAAGGGTTAAATTAATTCACAAGATAAAATTTAGTTAA
Organism: Adinopsis sp. GC000173; assembly: GCA_030264715.1. Taxonomy (NCBI): domain Eukaryota; kingdom Metazoa; phylum Arthropoda; class Insecta; order Coleoptera; family Staphylinidae; genus Adinopsis; species Adinopsis sp. GC000173. The sequence goes on along the minus strand of JARJDW010023604.1, from coordinate 3,814 downwards.
AAAATGCTTGGCCATTCATAAAGCACAGATGTGAAAAATGCGGAAGTCCATGCATAATAAAATTCAAATAATGCCTGATTCAACAAAATAGAATTTTCCATAAAAATAATATATTAAAAACAAACTGAAAGGTAAAATTCACTAACGAAATAAAATTTAGTTAAAAATGCTTGCAGTATTTGTGAAATTTTAATGAAAAATACACAAAATTTAATTGCAAATGTAAGAATTTGCTAGGAAAATTTAAAATTTAAACACCTTTGTAAAAATTTCGTACATTTTCGTCAATTTCGCATTTTAATCAATGTTTTAAAGAAATGTTTGTGCAATTTTTGTTGAAAAGTTAATAAGTTTGCAATATTTTAATTAAAAATGTGTGAAAATCGTTTAAAAGAAGGTAAAATTTGTATATATCTCTACTACTTTCAAGTTCTGACTTCGGGCCACACAAATCTCAAATTATAACTAATATAATTAAATGGCAAAGTTACTATTCCACACATCAAAAGGTTTTTGAAGGTCGCAAATAGCCCGCAGGTTGGAGGTTGCTCTAAACGCTCTTTACAGTTGACACAATTCAACAATCCAGGGTTTAATTTATCATAAAGCAAACAAGTAATTGGTGTACTATAATAAATTGAAGCCTAAGTAAGTATGCCTTTTGTTTAACTGTAGTGGATTACCAAATGACAGGCTGCTACAACAAAATTTAACTATTTTTCATTATATGGTTTATTTGGCGCCAGCTGTACGCAATATAAAAAATAATATAGATTTTAATAAAAAAATGTAGATATACTTAAAAATAATTACTTTTTTATGATTTTAGCATTAATTTTTGATTATAATAAATGATTTTTCGAGCTCTCCGATACAGTTAATAATTATTTTTAAATAATTATTCTACATGTTTGCTTATTAATCATTAATAATATTTGTGTTCGAATCTGATATGTAAAACAGATATTGCCATTTCACAGCGGTACTTTAATCTCATTTAATAAATCAGAATTGCTAGCATTTTTTTATTATAATTATAGTGTTAATCCGCACAAAGCAAATTCTGGCCATTAATACGTTGCGCTTAATAAATTAATACGAGTGTTGTTGGAAACGACTGACACATTCACAAACAACATTATTTTTTATTTTTTCTCTCCCAGCCACGATTGGCATTAATAATATTGAATTATTATATCACTCGTTGTTGTGCGCGCACAACAAAGCTGCAATTTATTAGCGCCTTAATAAAGCCAGATGGTTTTCTAATTTCAATTAATTAAATGCTAATACCTTTGTGTTATGCAAGTATCAAATTACACATCGTTAGCGCGCTATTAATTAATTAACTATTATAAACATGCTTCAAATTCATCAAAATTTCTGAAAAAAACTGTTTTCGGATCGTTTGATAAACTTCAATCAATCATAAACTACACAAACAACAACAACAACAACAAAGAATAATTCAAAACCTATCTCAAATGTGCAACTAACTAATTTATCATAAATTAGACAAAAAAATTAATTAGAATGCAAAATTCAATGTTTTATTGTTGCCAGGCGCCAGCAGAAAACCTCAACTATGCTTGTTTAAAACAACAAAAAGAAAAAAATTATTCATTTCAATTGTTAATTCACTCATGTGACTAATGTGCGTTTAAAAAGTGAGTTCTTATCGAGCGCGCACGTTAGCAATGCATTGTGCTGCTGTTGCATTGCATTTTGAAACGCCAAGAATTTATTTGTTAAAATATTGATTTGCTTGACATAATTCCGCTTCACAAAAAATACCGGTGAGTCATACGCGACGCATAATAATAATAAATTGATTTTCAACAAAAATTATTGTATATATGTACTTTTAATTATCATCCTGCATTGCAACGCGTTTTTTAAAACACATTACCAACCAGTCGACAGGCAGTTTATTTCTTGGTCAAGTACTCAAATTATAAGTAGTGCCGCCATATGATGGAAAAAATCTCTGTTTACTATCGCATTTTAAACGATTTCGTTCTTACGTTGAACTGCATTATTAAATATATGTTTAAGTATATCAACAATTTGTAGAACGAGCAAAGTGAACATTTTTACAAGGGCAATTTTACTACAATGTTTTTACTATAAGTGTGTTCCGAGAGCGACATTATGCACATAATGCAAATAAACAGCGTTTCAGTCACTTTACTACGAACATAATGTATAAACAAAAATAAAAACAACAATGATTGGAGAATGGATAAACAGCATTAGGCGACAATTATGAAGAAGCAATTTTTATATTCTTCATAATGTCAGTCTCGAACCATAGCCTATATTAGTTGAGAAATGGTATATTACGTACCCAATACGAAAGTATGTTATTTTCTTAAAAGATCGGCCATATGGTGGCTAAAATCTCTGTTTACTATCATACTTTAAACAATTTTTTTCTGACTTTAAACAACATTATTCAATACATGTTGAAATATCGATAATTATCAGAAAAAGTAAATTACTTCTATGTTTTTATTACATTACATTATATTTCATTTTTGTATCAGTTGAGAAATAGTATATTATGTATCGTGTGCGAAAAAGCATTACTTTTTGAAAAAAAGGATCCAACTTCTTCTGAGAAATAATAACATTTATTCAATTTATTCACAAATTATCAAATAAAACAATCAATTAAAAAGGAAATGCTAAACTAATCTTGAAAATTGATTACTACAACTTTTTGAAGTTTTTAAGCTAACTAGGGTTTAGTTAAAAATCAATTCTTATCGACAAAAAAATACAACTTCACCTAAATTTAAAATAATACACACACTACAGCCAGATTGCAAATTATCGTATAACATTGCATGTGAATTTTTTTTCTTTCTCTATTTCGTGCAAACGACTTTGAGTCTCGTGCCGTAAACGGCCACTTATCGCACTCATATAAATAATAATTAATATAGGTAGTTCTTTATGCCTGATATTTACTATAAAAGAACGTAGCAAAAATTATGTAATATTTATGCTTCACTAGTTAAGAAGCCAGCTGATTGTAAGCGGCATTTGCAATAAAAACATTGCGTACTTTTTATCGCTCAAACAGTAATGGAGTCTTTAGATTATGATATAAAATAAGACTAGATAGTATGTATTATACTAGGGTTTTTGTTTAATTAATCATCGATAGTATTGTAGTAAATTCAATAAAAAAAAAATGTTGAAAATCAGCAATATTCGCGCATTGAATTTGCATATTTTTTGTATTTACATTGACGTTACGCTTTCGCGTTTTTCCCAATGTTTTTCCATCTCTCCCGCAAACAATTCGACAAGGCAAATAAACGGAAACACAGACACGTGTCAATGCATATGTTGTGTGCGCCCTTTTTTTTTAATAGCCCAACTATACTATTAAATTATCTTCCATATATGTACATTCACTATTATAATATTTAATCTAAGCATGAAAATGCGTTGCAACACAATTTAATTAGATAGACTATGAGCGAGAGAGGAGAAAAAGCGATTAAATGTTGCGCGCGCGCAACCAAATTAAATCACAGCCGTATTATTTCTTCGATTGCGTCTAATTTATGTAATAATAAATGCAAATTAAATTTTCGGCAAAATTATCGTCAAAGGATTGTATGTAATTTGATTGGTATGAATTTTCGTTGTTGGAACTTGCGAATAAATGGTTTCACCGATGTAAAAAAAGAAAAAATTCGCTGCGCCATGTAATTTAAAACACTGTTGTATAACTACTTACAAGCAATTAAAAGTAATGAATTTGTTTTTAATTTTTATTAAAATTTAGAAATCACATTTT
>JARJDW010023603.1:0-10561 GCA_030264715.1 Adinopsis sp. GC000173 | reverse complement strand
TAATAATGCGCACATGCTTTTTAATAAATAAAATAAATTGTTGCTTACGTACGTACCTATACGTAGTATACGCGAAGCAGCGAACTATTTTATTAATTCAATAAGGTAACTGAACCTCTTGCGTCGAATAAAATATTCAATAGGCTTTTTGAACAAATGTATGGTGCGTTTTTTATAGAAATTACCGTCGCGGCAACACACAAACACGCAAAAAAGTTGGTTATCTTCATTGATTTTCCTCGCTGGTTGCACGTTATTGTAATATATTTTGCGCATAATTGTTTGATATAGCTAATGATTTTTCATGCAGGAACAAAACTAAGTTATTTATAACACCTGTACAATTCAGGAATTTATAGAAAATGTTTTGCTTTACTTTACAATTTAGCGCTTTAAGACGATTTTCTCAATATTTATATATTGTTGAAATGATGTTTAAATTAATTTAAATTTGGCACTCAAAAGTGAGCGGCTATCTAGTGGTTTTAATTTCAATAGTCCTACTTTATAGCGAGATTTCGATCAATTGAAGCTGTATCATTTGTTGCATATGGTGACTGATTTACTCATAAGCGCAAGATGCTAGCTGAAGTTTAGGGCTTCAAATTTAACGGACCTCATATGAAATTAATGCTGTTCCACCTGAATTTCCCGTCTTAAGTTCAACATTTTGAAAAGGGCTTACAATAAATTACAAAAATGTAATAATAGCAAAAAATTTGGATAAATTCCAATATATAGAGCTCAAAATTGAATAATTTTAATCCCAACATATTATATATAATACTTTATATCGCAATTTAGATCGATTGAGACGTTGTTGCATAAGTGTGTAATATATAAATTTCTTAAATTTTCAAACTTTTCAAACGTAAATAATTATAACATCGCATTTCCTACGATAAACATTTCCGCAACATGCAAATTTGTTTGAAAAAAAAAATGCATCGATTTTCCAATGCACGACGACGCTAATTTATTTACATTTTTCGATTCCAACGTGACGAGAAAGTCGCGCGCCGTAGCTAACAACAACAACGTTTGTTCCTAATAAGATGCTCAAATAGAAAGAAGAAGGCAGGCGCATTATTCTAATTACCTGTAATCTAATATCTTGTTGTGTAGGCTGGTGGCTGATGGAGAGGGAAGACGAGCTCTGAGCGGCGTCCAAATCTAATTCCGAACCGGAATGCGGCGAATGGAAGACGCTATCATGGGACACGCTCAAACCTGGATGCATTGGAGTGCCACTTCTATATGTACACACACGCACCGAGAAAAAAAGAACGAACAAGCCGTTAATTAAGCGACGAAAACGCTGGCGTCGTCGTATATAATCACCGTCGTCGCGTTGCCTCTTCGCTCACGGACAGCTCGCTCGTAGACCGGCTACGCAGCGTCTCCTTCGTTTCGAGTACCTCGTGCGACGAAAGCACCTCCTCCGACACCTTGTTACTTTTCCGCTTGAACCATTTGCGTGGATTCCAAAACTTTTTCTTCGAGCTTACTGCAAGCAAACAAACAAACATCACATCAAATCAATCGATATAACCTGCATAACAATTCGGTCATTTACATATCAAACATTATTAAATGGGCGCGCACAACGTGTGATAAGCGCGATTTTTCACGTAATTGTTCTCGCAATGTGAAACACTCTATTCGGCGCTCATGCGATGAAACAATATGGATTTCCGTTACGTATATCGATTAGAAACCAATACGGCTATATATTATCATCATGCAGGGTGTCAAATAAATTGCAAAATCGTTGGAAGGCGCATCAAATCGCTCTTGAATTTATTCTCCAACCTTATCACATCAATGGCACTGTTGCCATGTCGTAATGGAGCACACATACACAAAGCCTACACATGCTTGATAAACGTTTTATGTTAATGCACAATATCTCGGATTGTAATTAATGTTGTTGATGTGGAATTTTAAATTTGGAAGAAACGTATTCTATACATATATTGTTTAAACTACATCAGTCACCTTCAGCCAATATAGTGTAGAATAAAAATATAACGACGTCAAATGGCTTGATTTATTGCCTCGATTCAATACTTTCGCTGTAAAGTGAATTTTCTTGAAAGAATACGAGTAATGTATTTATACCACATGCATCTTGCCAGAAAGTAAAAGGTTTTTTTTTCAGATTTGAGGTTTCCAATAGAGAATTATTAAGGTATCTTGAGTAAAAAATTGTATATTTTTTGTTTATTGTTACAGCAGTTATTGTATCGATGGAAACTGTTGATTGCTAATGATATTAAGGACAAGAATAAGAGATTCCAATCTCACTTTATAATACGAATTAGACAAGCTGTTTTATGTTCTTTAGGTTTCTAGAGATTTTTTAGACAAAATCGAGAACAATTTACTCATAGTAAAATGGAATCCCCCTGTTCGTCCGTCTTCAAGTAACATTCAAATCATATTCGTACGCTTGCTCTATGATTCACAAAGATTTCCAATATGGAAATTAAAGAGTTGTGTTACTACTAGGAGAATACATGAAAAGTGATGGAAAAATAGTATCATAAAACTGCATCAACATGTTCAATCAATGATATGAAAAAATTAAAAATCGTCAGAAGCAAGCAACATAGGACATGTCTTTTAGAGTCACAAGAATATAAAGATTCTTCTAATGCAAACAGACACCTGAAGGGATGTTACCTGATGTTTCATGCTTTCTGGAAGGAAGTGTGTTCAAAAAGAGGCATTCCATTGAATTTACTATCTCTAACTGCTTAAAAAGTTTATGCATACAATTGATTGAATTTAAATTTAGTGACCTGTCTGTATCATCATAGATTGCATAAAGTTTTTCATACAAAAACAAGAGTAAATTAATATTGTGATGAAGGTGGAATTTGGAAAAGTGTGTGGTATTGTTTAAACTGCATCAGTCACCTTCAACCAATATGGTATAAGTATAGAATATAAAAAATTATAATAACGTCAAATAGCTTGATTTATTGCCTCTCTATTCAATATTTTCCAATCTAAAAGCGTATACTTTTATTGATACAATACAATCTATTTCATTGTCATGTGACAGCATAGTACGCGATGTATTCCTTGATTTTTATTAAAATAGAAAAAAATGTTGATTAAAATTGTGATGAAATAGCGTACATACAAGTAAGTAGCGTTAGATTTCCCAACGCGAGTATATTTTTAATTGAATTTTGATGGAATATTTAGATTTCTATTGAAATGCGGCGCATTATTCTTCAAAAAATATAATACAGACAGGCAGGAAAGAGAAAAAAATGCTTTCAACTTAATAGGCGCGGAATGATTAATAAAAATCTTAAATATCTGTTCGGTTCGACAGAAAACGCGAAGTGCGCGCTCCAGCCGCAAAGTGCAATGAAAAGGAAAACCAACAATTAAAATTTATGAAGACATGGAGAAAACTCCGTTTTAATTTTTTTTTTTTTGAAAAATCATCAAACTAAATTAATCGCTTTCTTTTTAAAAAGCGCGTTTTATTGATAGCGAGCGCGGAGAGAAAAAAGAAACGCAATAAAATATATTTTTAACGCGCTGACCACCCAAGTAAAAAAAAATATGTAATGCTTGTATATTTACATCAACATGTGTGTAATGGTCGTTGTTGTTGCTATTTTTTTTTCTTTCTCATTTGATATCAATTTTTTTCTCGTATGTGTGTATTGTAATACGATAAGTATATGAAGGAAGAAAAAATAATGGCGTTACAACTCTCCTTAAATCTGTACGCAATGACACTGTTCAATGTAGCATGACATGAAAGTACTTTGTTATAATAAATGCAATTTAAATTTTATCTACAACACAACAACTACACACACACACACGTAGGTATATATATGCAGCTTATGCCCATTTTATTATGCGAATGATAATTCAATGACCATAAAACCGATACATATTCCAATTTTACAAAACAATATTGTATTTGACCAAAAATATCGAGATATTGTGCTAAATCGTAATTTTACGGCTATACGCTGCTATAAAATTAATATTTTTCTTAAAGATTTCACTTTAAAATCTATATAGATATTGTGTGCATAAAATCACACTCAAAGACTTTAACAAAATATTATACCTATACATATTTATTGAAATGGAAGTTAAAATAATTAAATGTTGCAGATCCGAATTATATTTTTTGTCGATTTAACCAATGTTCGCTAAGCATTTGTATTTCTCGAACTTTAACGAATTATTATCTACATATTCATTCCACTGCAGTCTTAATTAGTTAAATTATATAAATGTTGCAGGCCCAAATTAATGTTTTGTATATTTAAAGTTCGTTTAACAACTTGCACAACTTAAACCCCACTCGAAGACTAACAAATTATCTTCATATTTATTCTACTGCAGTGTTACATAGTTAGGTAAATTAAATAAATCTTCCAGATTCAAATTATTTTTTTTGTGTCGATTTGACGAAAGTTTTCCAGCGTTTGCATATTGGGTCAACTAAAACTTGAGTGCTTCTTGTACAGTTTCCTAAAATCGCGCGCGCAAATTCACCCTCACAACATTTTATCGAATTAATCCAGTTAGCAGTATTTATAGATAGTAAAAAATAAAATTGGATTAAATAAATCTTGTCCACAGGCGCAAATTAATATCCTTTATCGATTCGACGAAGCTATGCGTTAAAAACATTTTTTGCAAAAAAAACTAATTGTTATAAGGGGTTTTTGTACAATTGATTAAAACGTGTGAAATAATATTTATCGATTTGTCGAAAGTTTTCAGTTGACAATCATATTTTTGCACGCATTTACCCGTGACAGAAAATAATTGTTATAAATATCTCAGTAATTTATTTGCATATTAGGGCAACGAAGGATTGCGTGCCGGCACAGTTGCCCAAATCCACGTTCTCAGATTTACACTCGGCAATGTATTTTGGCGAATTTATTAACATTTTCTTATAATTCTACATTCATTCATTACATTTATTATATAGGTAAAACGTCTCCATATAATTAATGTAATTGAATTACATGCACGACTAAATTGTTGTTGTTTAAAATTTTACTTCACAAACATGTACTATTCATTCAACGATTCAATCATTAAAAGAATAAATATCTCAATGTTTTTGTATATTAGGTCAACTGAGACTTGCGTGTTTATACAGCAGTCTAAAATAATAGATTTACACTAGATACAAAATTTTAACAAACTTATCATTTTTTAATAATCATACATTCAGTACACACACATTTATTTAAATTCCCTGATAGTAGCGATAGGAAACAAACAATGAATAATTAGCAAATTATTATACATTTTTTAATTTCCTTATAAAAATATAAATATAATTATCTTACAATGTAGTAAAATATTTGCATTTTAGGTCAAGTGAGGCTTGCGTGTAGGTACAGTTGCCTAAAATCACGCTCGCAGATTTACTATACCCTCGACTCTTGTATTTTAGCGAATTTATCATCATTTTCCGATAATTACACGTTCATTCATTACACATTTATTCAAATTCCCTGTTATTATCGGCTAACAAATGATGTGAAGCGTTTAATGTATATCAAAAATGGAAATTAGCTAGCTAGCTAAAAACGCTTCGTCTTTGCGCTGAATTATTTTTCACGCGCTGCTCGAGTGAAAACCGTAATTAATTGAGTGAATGTGCTCATCTACAAACACAACACAATAATAAAATTCATTTTTTTTTTGTTTTGCAAAAAAACTATGCTATAATAGTGCATTATGATCGAATTACAATTTTATCTCGTACATTTTTTCTCGCATATACAATGCAAATGAAATTATATTCCACTCCACCTCCTCCTCCGTAGTGCGAGATATAAACAAAGTGGCTGCTGGGTGAATTGAGTTAATGAGTGCGCCGAAAATTGTAACAAGAAGAATGTAGGTATATAATCACGTTTCAGCTTAGTTGAGTGAATATCAAACGAGTTTCACTCCACGCTAAGAAGACGACGACGACGAGCGCGTTTCAATTAAATCGGTTGGCTTTTAATTAGAATGCACGGAAAAATCATGCCTGATTGCGGGTTTGCTTTACTCTTTGCACGAACGTGTGTGCGTTTGCGAGGAGAAATTTTCCTGTAGATTTTGATCGATCAACGAAATATTTATTACATTGCGCTTATTATGACGAATTTACAATTCAAGATTAGATAAAAGTAATCCGCAATTACTTTACGTAATCCTTGGATTATTTATTCCACATAAAGGAAATTTATTTATTTGTAGGAGTAGTATACAAATCAGCCATAAATATAAATAAACTAGTTGACATTTAACTTTACTTATTTTTTTCTGAAATGCACGCACATAATTTCAATTTTATTATCTCTCGCTGCATTTTTCCTCATTCCTTAATTCAATTTTTATTAAAATTAAATTCATAATTACGAATTGCATAATGCGCGCGTTGTACAATTAACACATATCCACGTATAATAAATTCATAAATGTGATTGCCAAACGCCCATTAAAAATTAAATTTCTAATTTATTAATTATTTCGCCATCTTGCGGATAGTTTAACAAACGCAAGCTAATTACTTTCTTTTTCTTGGCGTGCGTTAAGTTGCCTACAATACAAATGAAACCTCCTACTACATAACATTTTTTATATAAATTTGTTGCATTCATACGTCCGGAATTGTTTGCAACTAGTTGCACGTTTTACAATTAAGCTTAAAACTGTCGTCGTTGATGGAAACAAAAACAACAAACAGTTTCGAGTTTCAATAGAAACAATCAAACTATCTTGCGGGGATAATTCAACAACGTATGCTAATTACTTTATTTTCTTGGTGTTGATTAAGTTGCCTGTTACTACTACAACGTGAATTTAGTTGCAAGCAATAAACTAATTTTTATAAGTACAAATATGATAAATTACGATGTTTTGATTAGTTTTTGATGCAGGATAAATGTTAGACAAAAACAATTAAAACTTTTAAGGCATCTTCCAAATAATAAATGGGTACTAAGTTGCCTAGAACTACTACTATGTTAATTTAGTTGCCTAGTAACGAAATTATTTTTATAGGTCCTTCACTACATCGGAATCTTTTTGGTTCTATATAGTTTTGTGTCCCACCTAAGTTTTAAAAAAATAATTATTGTACTAAAAATAAAAGCAGCAAACAATTTCAAAACGAATACAAAAATCAATTAAAGCAATTCAATAAAATGAATTAATTGGATTCTATTTTCTTAAAGTCACCTACAACTACAATGTCATTCCAGTTGCCTATCAATAACATATTTTTTTTTAATACGAAAATCAATTAAGACGCAATCGATAGATGCAAGCAAAAAAAGGGCGAACAATACGCGTTCTGGACAATTTCCCACATACAATTAAACTATTTATTATCTCACTGCTGCTGCTGCTGTGATGCAATCATATAACGCAGAGACTTGAAAAAAACGGTCGCCGTTAATTGTCCTCGCGCTCAATACGTCGATGGGCTTGGATACTACAATAATTTTTTCGGTAGCGCACTATTTTCCCCCGTTCGTAGGTATATTATATGTAGAATAAGCGCGCGACGCGATGGGTTAATTATCCACACGCGCAAAACGTAACTGTAAGTACAGCGCGAGAGCGAGCATGCTTCCACCGCATAAAAATAAATCATTGCATAAATTAGAAGATGGATTCTAATTAAATTATTGTTGTTGTTGATACGCTAATAAAACTAAACAATACAACATGAAAATTTCTAATAAAAAAATGTGATGATTTAGATGAAAATCGCTCGGTTTATTTATTAATAAATCTGCGCGCCTTGCATTGTTCGCTCAATTTTAACGTTAAAGAAAACGTAGTAATTACATGTAGATACAATAATTTCTTTTGTTCGTTTTTGGCGAGGAGGAAGAAACAAACAACAACATACGTAACATCAGAAGAGTTACTTAGTTAGTTAAATTAAATAAAAATTGTAGATTAAAACTAATTTTTGGTATCAGTTTTTTAGAGTTTGCATATTGGGTCAACTGAAACTTTTAAATGTATTTAGATGTAAATACATACAATAATTTCTTTTGTTCGTTTTTGGCGAGGAGGAAGAAAAAATAACAACAACAACATCATCATAGATCAAAATGAAATTTACATGACCTTACTTTTTAAACAACACAACACAAGCTAAAAATTGCGGCAATTACACAAATATGTATGTGAAATTTACAAATTATAGTTAATAATGCATAAATATCACTCAAAAAAAAAATGAAATAAAAGTTTTCAGTTTTGCCTTGAAATCATTGTTAGATAAGATTAATTTTAATCATCACTTCGAAAAAAAGTTTTTTTTCCTCCACCTCCTCCTCCTCCTCGATTGTGTAACATAAACAATGCAGCAACGGCCATTTTTTACAGTTAGTTATTCGTTAAAAAAATCACTTGCAGGTTCGACAGAAAAAAAAACGAGCACAGCGTAATTATTAAAAAAGTACCTACAATTTCAACACGCAATGACGGTGTGAGTGCGGACGCCGTCCCGACGCTAATTGCTTTTCGCATTAAAAAAAAATAAACATTTACAACATATATCGCTTTCTGAATCACCTTTTGTCCATATTTGTTTGAACATCCGCCCACATGATGAAAATACAGTTACACAATATTTATACCAAAATAAGCAGCGCAAATGCAAACAACAACAATGTTGTAGATGTATGTATATATATATGTTACCTTGTTCTAGGTTGATGTATCGCTCAGACGACGACGGTGTGTATGTATGGGTATGTATGCGTTTATGTGCTTTTTTTCGTCGTTAAAAATCGATTTATTTTGTTGTCGCATATACGCAAACATCTGCTTTTGTTTGAGAGACACCAACACTGATAAGATTGTATTATGTCGAGCAATTTTTTTCCATAAGTGTATTATCATTTCGCAGCCGGAGCATGCCATTCAATTATTATATCAGTCAGAGCGCGTTCATACCATCTGTGAATGGGCGACCAAAATGCCATTGTTTAAACATAATATTGTGATTAACTATAAAGTTGCGCTACGGCTGCTGTTGTTGTTTAAACAGTAGATGGAAGCTGTGCAATTCAAGTGCGAGCGAGTAATTATCTTCACTTTTGCTGTGGCTGTTTCAGAGATTATACTACTACATACAATACAAGGAGACAACGACAGTTGTTGCTTTTATTCACATTATTCATTTTATTATTTCAACCATCAAAAATAAATTTAGTTTATTTTTACAGTCGACTAATTAATTATTAATTCCATTAAAAAATTAAAGCTGTTTCAGATTATAGCATAAGACAACAACAGTTTTATGTACATTATTTATTATTTCAACCATCAAAAATAAATTTAGCTCATTTTTACAGTCAACTTAATAATTATTAATTCAATTAGAATAATGTTTCTAAAAAATTAAAGCTTCTTGCGATTATAATACAAGACAACGATAGCTTTATTCGTTTTATTCATTATTTCAACCATCAAAAATAAATTTAGTTTATTTTTACAGTCGACTTATTAATTATTAATTCGATTAAAATGTTACCAAAAAACAAATTTAATGCTTTTGTGTTTTTGCAACCAACTACATGTTATTGACAACGTAATTAAAATATTACTCATGGTTGGATTAAAAAATAATCCATTACTGTTTGTTACATGATTGTTAAATTATCTTGCAAAAGTTAAAATAAGTTAATTTAATTTAAAACAGTGAGACCTATCATATACCAACAGACCCTTTAAAGACTATAGAGTCCTAATAAATTTCCAGCCCTTTGGGAATCACCGCACTAGAGTGTATAGTACTTCGTACTAATTTTTATTTAGAACAATTAGTATTAACTTATTACATTAAATTTTACGCCACTAAAGAATAGGACTTTACGTTCGAAATAAAATAGACTTGGAAATATGCAATGATTGTCAATTTTTTTAACAAAATGCTAAATTCAAGCAATTCGACCATCTCAACGGGTATAGCAAGCCTTTTCTACGCAATTCACGCGTCGCCACCAACAGACCCTTTAAACACTATGGTCTCCTAATACATTTCTACTAAGAGCCCTTTGGGAATCACTGCGCTGGAGTGTATAGTATTTCGTACTCGTTTTTATTAGAACAATTACAATTAACTTATTACTTTAAATTTTACACCACTGAAGGACAAAACTTTACGCCCGAACTTTCAATGGTCATTATTGCCTAAAATACACAATTAAATGTAAGCCATATTGATTTTACACGCTCATATACTTTTGTCGATGTTTGTTTTGCAGCCAACTTCACATTTTAATTATTTAGTCAATCAGAGTGTGTACGCCATCAAAATTTGGTAAATTATTTAGCGCTGGCATTAAAAATTCGTACGATGTACAATGTGAGCAAATGATGAAATTTGCAGATCTTGCCTTTATTGGAATAATAAATAAGTAATTGAAGGCGTTTTTCCGTAAACAATTATACAACTTTTAACGTAAATGACGAAACAGTAAATTAATGACGAAATGGGTGAATGTCACCTTCAGTGCACAGCACAACAACAAAT
>JARJDW010023600.1:0-11534 GCA_030264715.1 Adinopsis sp. GC000173 | reverse complement strand
GGTTCGCACGATGCCGTCAAACTGCAAGACCTACTCGACGGATTTATACGTAAATTTGTACTATGTCCGGAATGTGAAAATCCAGAAACCGATCTGATCGTATCGGCGAAACGTGGTACTATCTCCCAAGGATGCAAGGCGTGCGGCTATCATGGCATGCTTGAATCGAATCATAAATTGATTACCTACATCTTAAAGAATCCGCCGAATTTAAATCCGGCCACGCAGGGTTCTTCGCTCACCGAAGGCAAACGATCGAAGCGCAGCAAACGCACCAACGGCGATGCAAATGGTGATAACAATGATGATGGAAACGACCAGCTTGATTCCACCGCCGATATATCGATTAACAATGTAAATAATTCATGATATTACTTAGCATAATAGATAATGAGGGATGCACAAAAACGTGATAAAACGACGAGTTGAAATTTCATTTTCTCGCATGATCAATACTACTTATTCAAATATTCCAAGCAAAACACTAATAGCGTGCTCTTGTACAAAGGCTAAATTAACTAATTACGTAGAAATACGAAAATAAAATGATAATATTGTGCTGCCACAAATAAAGTTTTAGATCTTGCTTGAAGATAAAACGTCAAATAATTTATTAATACTAGCGTGTTTTGTCATACACAGTCAGATAAAATTGTTATTTATGTATTTATATTATAGGAAAATGCGGAAGAAGATGACACCGAATGGGCGGTAGACTGTTCCGAGGAGGCAGTACGCGCACGTATGCAAGATTTAACCGACGGCGCCAAGCATATGACCATCAGTGACGATTTGGAGAAACCGGAAAAGGATCGCTTGGACATCGTCTATATGCTGATTAAATCAAAGCGTGATGGAGGCCAGTTGGACTCGGTGCAAGTACAGAAGGACATCTTAAGCGAGTCGGAACGTTTGGAAATCAAGCAAAAGGTGCCGCTCATCTTGGCTGAGTTACTATTCGATCAGAACATTCTCAGCCAGGCAAAGAAACATCGCATGCTCTTGTTGCGCTTCACGTTGAACGATAAGAAGGCGCAAAAGTACTTTATGGGAGGTTTGGAGCAAGTGATTGTAATGCACAAAGATCAGCTAATTGGGAAGGTTTCTGTTATTTTGAAATTGATGTACGATTTGGATGTTTTGTCGGAAGCTACAATAATGGAATGGGCAGATAAAGTAAGCGAAATTTAGTACATAATTGCTCTGCTCGAAAATATTATATACATTTTCAATGATACAAATTACAGTCGGGTTGTAATAGTGAGTTATACGAATGAGCATAGGAGGTTGTTAAAAATAACTTTTTTCTCTAAAACAATTTAAACTTAATAATGTTTTCTCTTGTGTTGTTTTCTTTCTGTTGAGTTCATACCTGACTGTATTTCAATATTTATGCTTAATAGTGACGTTGCTAATTTGACAGCCTTTTTAGGACATAGCGCTGGGACTTCGTCTACCTCTACGTCTTTGATTATTATTTGAATTAAAACTTGACATTTGAAAATCACAGTAGGTTTGATTTCTTGTTTTATCTTTACAACTTTCCACGTTTATCAGTAATTGCATTGACATTTATTTATTTGTAGCCTAATTATCAATTGTTTTTTTAAAAATAATTTATTTACTTTGAATGAAATGTATACGATATTTTTTGTACGGAGGGAGTTGATCAATTCATTTATTTATGTCGCACACAATAGATAACGTTGTTGGCTGTTGTATAGGTTTCGAAGAAATACGTGTCAAAGGAAATGTCGCAAGAAATTCATAACAAGGCGGCACCGTTCGTGAAATGGCTTAAGGAAGCGGAGGAAGAGGAGTCGGAAAGCAGCGATGAAGAGGAGGATAGCGACGGTGGCGTGGAAATTGAATATAACGATCGCGCTCCTATTAAGCCAACGGTTGTCCAAGTTCAACAGGCCGCAACCAAGAAACCGAAAGCTGATGACGATGATGAAGGCGAAGATTTTGATATTGATGCCATTTAGTTTAAATTTAATCCATACATATATTATATATTATATATACACACATACACACAGGGTGTTATTATTCTTATTAATTAAGTAGATGGGGTGGTTCTTTTGTGCTTTACTGTATGCGTAACAGGAATTTACAAAAAAATAAATAAAAAAATATAATTCTGTTCGATAAAAAGAGCAAAATTCATGTTGCGTATACACACATACATCTTTCATACATCACACATTTCTTATATTATTTGTGAATGTTGGATTAATTTTCTCTCATCAGCGTGTAAAATGATAAAATTCTCTGCCTTTTATGAGTTTATGAGTTGGTGGTTAATGAAATTTTGTGTTCAACTCTGCTTTCAACAACGTCAATAATACAATAATACAATACAATTTAATATAATATAATGATTGTAACGCCTTTCACACAACCAACCGTACCACCGCACACCGTACAGAACGACGATGATGCACGCAATCACCACTTTATTTGTTGTTGTTTAAACACTCTACACTTACATGCAGAACACAGACATACATCCTTATACAAAACGCATTTTTATTTTATATTTGCTTTTTTTAAACTCTGTCATCTAAATATGTACTTTATTTGACCGCTGATTGATACCCATCAAAAGTTACTAGCAAGCAGAAGATGTAACTCAAATATTTCTATTTTTTGCCCCAACTTTTTTTTATTTTGATGATGTATTATATTATTATTGGTTTCTGTTTATTCTATATTGATAATAATAAAGGCATTTTTTTCGAAACCTAACATAACTGTTTACATTTTGATTAAAAACGCAATTGAATAAAGCAATCTATCTTTCCAAAAAAATTGGCAGAAACATCATACAAAAGCAAATATATTTGATTAGTTTACTAAATCCAACATTTAAATGATTGTCTGAAATAATGAAAGATCCAAGTTTAGGTTACACTACTATACTCTGTATAATTGTTTAATTACTTTACTTGGCAGTTAAAATTTTGTACAAAAAACCGTAACCAGCCCGTGCATATTTGGAGCAATTTTTAAGCGTGTTTAATTGAAATTTATTAAATTTATTCGTTTTCTCAATAAATATTTACATTTTTGACCGATTTTTCTGTTGTTTTCCTGACTATGCCTTGTCTAAGTAAAATGTATGCAGTTTCTAACTATATTTTGCATTTTCAATTCATTTTTTCGACCATTTTATTGAAATATCTTGAATTATACGAAAATTTTAAGAAAATTTGTTAAAATATGTGGAAATTACATTTTCGAACTAGTTGTGTTTTTTTATTTAAAAATTCGCAAATGAATACAGTTTTTAACTATATTTTGACTCGTAATAGAAAATATTTACCCGTCCCTGTACTGGATTATATTTCATTATATTTAATGATTGTTATTTAATACTCTTATAATAATTAATGCTAATTAATGAGTACATTATCGTAGTTTATATATAAATATAAATTATGCAACATGAATAACTACTGTAATGTATAAATATTTGCCTTGTAATGTGACGCCATCTGTTGCAAATAATAGGAAATGATAGGAAAAAGAAATCTGCAATGTGCTAGTTGTTTATCTACCTAGTCTGGTGGTAGTAGAATTACATTACTTGACTTGATTGTTGTCGAAAATATGGCCGCAGTGTGTGGAATAAAACTAGCGATAAACGATGAAAATTAAATAAAGTGAAATAGTAATAAAGAAGGGTGTTTATTATGTGCCAGATTGTAAATTGTGTAATATGAAAATTGTTGAGGGCGTTGATTTCGTTGTGGAAAAAGTTGTAAACATGCATTAAATTTAGTTGAATGTGTTTTGTTTGCCCATGTTCATTAACCACCTGGTTATAATATACATCGATGGGCACCCATTTAGTTTTAAATAGAATGGAATTGATATGAAATTCATATCAACGTAAGCGAATTTGCGCGCTAACTGCATTTGAATGATATTAATTGGATTTTTGTTGAAGGTGTAAATGATGTTGATGATAAAGTGATTTTCATCCTTTCAAATTTGATGTTTTGATTCTTTGACGAAGAGATCACGACGGATGCCTCCGCTGATTGAGCACTACCATTCCTTAAAGTCCATGGAATCACCTCGCAATGGAGAAATGGTTAGCTCAGTGCATAATGAGCGAAGTTCGGCCGTACGAAATCATATTACTCCAAGTCTTTGGACGGCATTGTTCGACTACGATGCCCAAGGTGAGGACGAATTGTCTCTTAGGAAGGGGCAGATCGTCGAAGTGCTCTCGAAGGATGCGAAAATCTCCGGGGACGAGGGCTGGTGGACGGGAAAGATCGGCGATCGCGTTGGCATATTCCCGTCAAACTTTGTCGTATACGATGACCCAATGAACCATGTGAATTCGATTATTAGTGATATACATCCGATTGAGATAAACTTTAGTGAATTCAAGCTCGAGGAAGTGATTGGTGTGGGCGGTTTCGGCAAGGTCTATCGCGGATTGTGGAAGAGTCGTGAGGTGGCTGTGAAGGCGGCTCGCCAGGATCCGGACGCTGATATTTCGGTTACGCTAGAGAATGTCATTAAAGAGGCGAAGCTGTTTTGCCTGCTAGAACATGAAAACATTGTTCGGCTCGAGGGCGTTTGTCTGCAAGAGCCGAATTTGTGTTTGGTGTTGGAGTACTGTCGCGGTGGTTCGCTGAATCGTGTCCTTGCTGGACGAAAGATTCGGCCCGATGTATTAGTCGATTGGGCAATACAAATCGCTCGTGGCATGGATTATCTACATTGTGGAGCACCTATTTCTCTTATTCATAGGGATCTAAAAAGTTCAAATGGTACGTACATATATATATCCCTTTTTTATTTGATTTTCTCTCGCTCATATCAATTTGCTGCAATTTTTTACCAATTATTATTTGTTTATTGATAAAACGCGCGCAATTAATTTAATGTTTATTTTATAGCATAATCGTAAGTAAATATACAAATCGATAAAATAATACATGTCGGAAATTCCAAATTCATTGTTGGTGTATATTTAAACAAAACACGCCGATGTATCAAATTGAATTAAGCTGTGGGGGAAAAGCGCTGCAATTTTCACCACACAAACACTTTGCAACAAGTTAAGATAAAATGCTATAGCTATACGAACAGACAATGTTGTTGTTGACATTTATCGCATTATTTGATATAATTTGTTTCAACGTTTCGCGCGACCAAACAACTCAATCATAGAAATAAGCTGTAGATCTATACGAAATAGCGAATTTCATATAAAACTTCTTCTTCAAGGCCATGGCGAATATTTTGTACATACAATACACACCCTATATTTATAAATAATTAATTACTACAATGCAATATGTGTTACAACCGGCTTGTCATATGATGAACATTTTTCGAATGACATCTAGGAAATGTTGTTTTCTATTTTTAATTTTAATGTCTCTAAAATCAATGTAAGTTGTGTGAGATAAATTTTTCGTATTTTAGCAAGACAAACTCATTTTTTCTAATTCTTTTTTTACAATTTACAATAATTACATCGCCAGACCACATTTTCAATCCAAAAAGTCAAAAACCTGCCAAAATAAACAATTTTTCAAATAATTGTAATGATATCAAGTAAAGATCTTTTTTATTATGATTTTTGTAATTGTTTATTTTTTTTACTTTTGTTTTCATTAAAATCTGCTAATTAGGGGCTGTAAATTTAATCGCAGAAAGTAAAATAAGCAATTATTACATGTTAAATTTTGCTCTTTAATTAAAATAACTTCAGACCATATGTGCTAAAATAATGTCCACAAAACCTTTTTCCTTATAAATCTAGAAAATAATTAGCTATTTGCAGTAAATATTTTATTTAGTAAAATGGTAGTGAATGTCTAGGATAAAAATAGTGTCTTTAATCAAAAGTTTAAAATTACTTGTTGTTTTATGCAGTCGTTTCAGTTAAAAAACACCCGTTAAATTCTGAAATGTCACACTTTTTTTGTAAGTACTGCTAATTTTTCGAATTTTACTATCTTATTGTTGTTTCACGTTTGAAGGATTATCATAATTACAACTATACACCACATTTTGTACCAAAAAGTGTCAACATATTTAATTTCGCCATTTAGGAAAAAAATATGTTTTGCGTATCATAATAATTCAAGGCCGCATCGAGTATTTTGTACAATACACACCCTATATTATTAATAAATAATTAATTACAAAATGCAATATGTGTTCCAGTCAGCAGCAGCCGGCTGTACCTACTTACTTACAATTTTTTAACAATTTATTATCGCGCAATAATTACTATACTACCAGATCGATTGATTCAATAAATTAACATAAATCATTTAATATATAGATATATATAATATAAGAAATTTCACTCAGCAGCGCAATAAAATCTACATAGCAAAGGCACTTTCAAAATACATAAATATTTTTATTGTTCGCCGCTGCTGCTGCGAACAAAACAAAAAAATAATAATAACGCACACATATATAACACACATATTCACACGAATACGAATCTAATCACACTCGTCGTCGGGGAGAATATAGTTGGTTGGCGCATAACGATCGTCCATTTCGGTATATTATTCGCATTTATTCTAATCAACAACAACAATAACAACAATATTTGTGCGACACGAAAATAAAATAGGTAGAAACACAAGCGCGCGACTATAGAAGCGATTATTAATCGATACTTCTGCATAATGTGCATAATTTTTTTATCATTAATTTAAATAAGAAACATAAAACACAATTTTTTGTTACATATCATTTATCTACGCGTTTAATCGATATATTATTGTATTGTTTTATTCGATTTGATTTAAAATTAGATTGTTGAGTTGATAGTTGTCGGTTAACGAACTTAAAATCACGTTCGTTAACCGAATTTGAGAACAAATACATTCTCTAATACAGGGGTGGGTAACTTTTTTGATATTGTGAGCTAAAATAAACTTAAATCTACTCATGTGCCAAAATTTAGTTAAACATTGCATGTCTTATTAAAAAAGTTGTTAGAAAAATACCAGATTTGCACATTTTGGAAACTTTTTGTAAGCATTTTACATTTTTTAGGTAAATTTGAAGTTTATTTTTATAAATTTTTTAAATCTTCTTTGAAATGTTGCTAGACAATGCATAAATTTGAGAAATTGTATTATATTGTAAAACAGTTTTATTACAAGGGCCTCATGGAAAGTTTTTGAGCGTTTGTTGGTTTTTTTCCATTCAGAAAAAGTAGAATTGTTGAAAATATAACGCGTTTTTTTCGTTTTTTGCGACTTTTCATTTATCTGCGCACTTAGTTGCAATATTATTTGATTTAAAATTAGATCATTGAGTGCTCTGCACAATCGATATATCGCTTATTGGCATTATTTCCGTTCAGGAAAAATAAAAGTGTTTTTTTGTTACTTATCAATTATCTGTTTATTTAATTGACGTCATTATAGTTATTGTTTTATTTTATTTAAAATTAGTTTGATTTCCATTCAATAAAAGTAAAATTGTTGCAAAATTAACGCAATTTTTCATAATTTTTTTGTTACTTATCATTTATCTGCGCGTTTAATCGATTGATATATAATAGTATTGTTTTATTCGATTGCAAATTAGATTGTTGAGTGCTCTGCACAATCGATATAGATTGCTTGTGTGTACTTATTTCCATTCAGGAAAAGTAAAAGTGTTTACGCCGTAAAAAATCAACATGCAAATTGTTGCGGTTGGAAAAAATACGTTGTAGTTGTGTTGCGTTGCGTTGCGTTTTGACCTAAAAATCGCGCCGATGTTTATAAATAATTAGGTGGTGTGGCACTCGCGCCGAAAAACGCTTCCAGATGTTACTAAATTCCTATATACATATTTCTTTCGCTCTTACTGCGCAACTTTCTCTAATTGCGTTCAAAGTTATGCTAATGTTTTTAAACTTTTATAATTAGTAATTACACGTATACGTACTCAAAGTTTGCGAAGACGTTGCAACTACAACACTAATTTATATACCAACTATAGATGTGATGTAATAATTAAATAATATTTATCGGTTTTTGTAGGAAGTTTTCCAGTAAAACAAAAAAATAAAACTACATCGTTCGACGCGGCTTGGGCCGTTTTATTTATTGATTTTCAGCTGCGCTTTCCTGTGCAAATTTATTGCAATGGGTTTTGCGAAACGAAACAATTTGGTTGTTAAAATGTAAATAGTTTTTTTTTCGGGCTGTTAGCACCTGTTTTGCATAAATACTTGACAAAATTGCAACAACACATTTATTTCGTTGCGGTAATTATTGTTATGGCGGACTTAGAATATTCGCATACAAATAACGAATGTAATACACAATTTTTACTTTAAAATGACGAAAATTATTAATATATGTTGTGATGATAAATTAAAATGTAAAATTTTACTCTGCTGGGATAAAAATATTTACAGTAATTTTGCTTAAAATCTGGGAAGTTATAATACATTTTAAGGCCCTTGTGTATAAAAAACACATTAAAATCTTAAATTCTCTGTTTGAAGAAGAAAATTTTTCAGTTTGTTATTCGTAATTCTTTTTTTCCAAAAATTAAAATAGAAAATTATATATATTTCCTTAAATATCGAACAAAGATTAATAAATGTTTTGCATAAATGTTTGTTTCGCTGCGGTAATTATTATTATGGCTCGCTTAAAATATTCCATATAAATTATACATCGATTAATTAAGGTAAAGTGGAAAATTACTACTTTTTTATTTTTAAACCCCCAAAGAGCTTTAAAGGTTTTAATTTTGAAGTGAAGCTTTTGCTATAAATTACGAATTTAATTTGAATTATAAAGTCTGTAGGCTACTTTTTTAATCTATTTACAATATCATGACTCTTTCTAATCTTAATTTCGTTATTGTAATGTTATATTTTGCTCTTTAACGATAAAAGTATTTAAAATTACATTTGGAAAAGAAACAAAGGGAAGTTTTCTTTTTTGCTTTATTTTACTCAAATAATACTCATAATAAATTTAAAGGCATTAGCACTAACCAGGTCGTTTTTACTTTATTTATTGCTATCGACAATATATACGTTGTTTACATTCATTTTAATCTTTAATATTGTATAGTGTCATGTTGAGATATTCATCAATCACATTTAATCACACTTTATTTGCCACCAACAACGTTAACGGCTGTGTTATTTATTGCAATGTCATTTTTTAAAATTTACTCTTCTTCCTTTATTTATATTGATAACAACAACACCAGCATAATTAAGTATTCTTTTATTTAATATCAACATTGTCTTTAATCTTTGAAATTGGCTGGTGCGTTCAGCAATCCCTTTATTTATTTACCGTCAACAGACTTTTTAAATGTTGTATTTAAATGTAGGTACATATTTAACTGTACACTTCCCTTATTGATAAAACAATCGACATTTCAACACAGTTTATTTATTTTAATTTTTTTATTATTTATTAAAAATATCAAAAGGTATTTAATTCTACTTTCAATTAAGTGTAATTGAGCATCCTCCCATTTGCAACCAAATTACCCACTTTAAGCCAAATTATATTTTCTATAATCATGTTTTGCTTACATTTGTTTAACATATTAAGATTTTCATCATCGCACTTAATTTATTTTAAATCTTGCGTTTATATTTAACGGTATTTCTTTCATCGATAAAGATTACTTTTAATTACAGTTTTTTTTTAATATTTCGTTAGCTATAAAAAATATCAATATTATTTAATTCAATTTTTATCTAATTTTTTGTTAATTTACAATTAATTACAAAATACCCATTTTATGTCAAAAAACTTTTTTATTAATACACATTTTCTATTACCACGTTTTGCTTACATGTTAAGATTTTCATCACCCACTTTTAATCGCACTTAATTTACCATTAAAAAAGTAATAAACATTTTAAATGTAGTTATTTTTAATTTACCAACCTCCACACATCGTCAACAACATTTACTAGAGTACATTTTTATGATTATCGGCAGTGTTTTGTGTTCGCTTGGCTATTGTATAGTGCATTTATAACTTTTAGATCAACAAATTTAATAAACACTGCGCTATTATTTATTGCAAATTTAAACAAAAAAACTATACGCGTACAGTGAGTGACATCAATAAATCCCATCGCATCATCAACTGAATTACTCGTAGATATTTTACATTTTTTATTAGTATCGATATTGTTTCGCTTGCACTTCCTTGAATCTTGAATATTGTATGGGTGTCATGTTGAGATATTGATCTCTTACTTTATTTACCATCAACAAATATATAAGGGTAACCAAAAACGTGCCTAATCATCGAAAATCTAAATTTATTCTTTGCACCGTGCCCCGTAATCTTCTTTCGAACGCATCATGGAGGGATGATTTTAAAATGGGGATGTGTATACTGCGAATACTCCCGCCGCTCTTCGTGGTCTATTCATGGAATATAACGCCTTTTTTCCCAGCGTCATGCATTCATAACAACGCACCACGCGTAACGTCGCCGCCGCCGCCGTCCGATTGATTTACAATAAATAATTGATTGTTTATAAACATCGCCGCAAATAAAAATAGCGTTTCTGGCGCTATTTATAGCCCGTTCGCATTGGTTTAAATAATCTATGAATCGATTAATTCGGACGAACGTTGTTGTGTTTTGTCATTCTCGGGAGTTAATTGAAACGCGCAACGATGATGATGATGATGATGAGTAACGAAATTAATTAATAACTTTATGGGAAAAATCGTCCGAATTAATTTTCACGCGTAAATAAGCGATGATTGCGTTTTATTATCACCATCATTATTATTGTATGTATGCGAAATGTATGTTGTATATGAGCTCTCGCGAGACTCGATTCCTGGAAGGAGTAAAACACAGCATATATATCATAAATTTGGAGGTTTATTAATGTGTGCGCATACATACACACACATATACGTTCGACTTTTTCCTCCGCACAAATTTCTCCACGCCGTTTTTTATGTGCCCACATTCGTGAAAAAGTGCGCTGCTTTAGGATTTTGTGTGTGTACCGTATACACACCGTTCACTGCTCTTCTCGGACGAAATTACCTCTTCCAACTCCTGTGCCATAATTTTTCCTTTCGGATAATTTATGCGGATTAAAATTAATGAGAAATTATGGATGTACGTAAGGAGATGTTGCTGCGTTCACATCTTTTTTGATGAAAGAATATATATTTACCGAATAATTTACGATGCACATTCATTTTTTTTTCGGTGAAATCTAACAAATTTGCATATATAGGTATAGAAACTTTTTTGAATCATTTGGGAATTTGATATTGTGACATTATGGTGATGATATTTGGCACAGATTTCTTATATACCTAATGTTTGGAGAATTTATATACTTCGTAAGCTCGACTCTTAATTTCTACTAATTGCTAAAGATAAGTTTCATTAGCAAAGCTTCCGTCAGAAGTTACAAAGTTTGCGAGTGTTTTTTAATTAAAGTTAAATTTACATTGCGATTTTTACTGGATGAAAAAACATAGTTATAATCCCAAGCTTTTTTGTGAAAAAAATATAAT
>JARJDW010023596.1:0-14689 GCA_030264715.1 Adinopsis sp. GC000173 | reverse complement strand
TCTAATTATGTCTGTTCGGGACTTGTTGGTATGTCGAAAGAGTGCCAATACCATTTTGGAAGATATTTTGGGCCTAAAATCTGAAAATTATTGACTAATGCCATGACGTTGACAATGCAACTCTCACACTGTACTCATTCTTAGTGACTTTATCACCAAAAACCCTGTGCATATCGATCCACAACTACCGAATTCGTCTTATTTAGTATCATGTCACTTATGACCCCTAGACTCTTAAAAGACCACTGTGAAAAAACTGTTTTGGGACGATAGAACAGATGAAGCATAATCGCCGCATGCACTTTTAGCGCCCTATAACATTCGAGGTAAAACAAAAACTAATAAATGTTTTGACTTAAAAATTGTTACAGACGTTTATTACAATGCTTACAAAGTAAAAAAAAATTAATGATGTGCGAGTTGCCTGCACTATTTAAATTAAAAATTAGTCTTACTTTTTGGACAGAGTAGTATATCTTTAGGAATCATAATCACCTTTTACAGGCGAAGACGTCTACATCACCCATTTATGTAACACAAAGATTTTTATTAATTCTATCAAGTATTGTTAATCATTTATTTTTATGTTGATTTTCTAATAAAACATTGTTAAAGATTGAATAAAAACAATTTTCATATATTGAGTAAATTAGAAAATGCATATCTATAATGAAAACGTCCGAACGAAAGTTGCTTCAATACCCGCAGCGTTTTTTGCGTCAAACAAAATTTGTAGCGTTTTCAAAAACAAAATAAATAAATAAAACTGTGTTAAATTACTTTTTTTACAGAAAAAAAAAAACAAAACAACAACGATACGTCTATAAAATGTTTGAAAAACGCATACGATTACGTTTGTCTGTAACATGTACACTTAGAATTTCAATATCAACGCGATAAAAACATTATTTTTGTGTTAGTACATAAATTGAAACAGTGTGAAAAGTTTTAGCCAGCTACTGTTTTAATTAGTTCACTATACGAATATATGCATAATGCATAACATTTCAAGGAATGTGTGTACTTTCACGTGAATGTAAAGAATGTTAGACCAGCGGCAAAAAATGTTCCCCGAATCGCAGTAATTATTTTTAATAATTAATTTTGAAACATGAGTTTAAATTATTTTAAAACTTCTTAAGAAATTTCCTCATACTAATCCGCTGTGATTAAAATTAAACTTTTTCTACAAATCAAAGATTAAAATTACTTTTTTAATAGAGTGTGCATTATTAAGCTCTGAAATAAAAAAGGAATAAAGGATAAACTTAAAATATTGATTAAATCTTAACCAATTTATGAATAATTTAAATGAATAAAGAGAATAGTGAAAAGCGCCGCTGTAATATTATTGGTAAATACACAATGGTTTATGCGCTTTAATTGCATTGCATAATTGTTACAAAAATGTATTGGATTATCTGCTTCACGTAAATAACTTAAATAATGTAGATTATCAATGATGAATTTCTCTATCATTTTATATTAGAAAAGCTCTTTTCATTTTTTATTAATAACATGTTTGCATAGAAATACGTAATTAATAATATGGAAAAAATAATAGAAGATTCCATTAATTGTTTAATAATAAAAATTCATGTATTAAATGATCCGACTTAGTGATAATGAGAAGGGAAGAATGTGTAGGACACTCAACACTATCCCTAACTATACTAACAATTTTTTTAAATTAAATCTTACATCAATTTATTAATAATTTAAATGAATAAAGAAAATAGTAAAAAGTGCCGCAGTAATATTATTGATAAATACACAATGGTTTTTGCGTTTTACTTGCATTGCATAATTGTTACAAAAATGTATTGGATAATCTGCTTCACGTAAATAACTTAAGTAATGTGGATTATCAATTATGAATTTGTCTATCATTTTATAATACAAAAGTTCTTTTCATTTTTTATTTATTACATCTTTGCATAGAAGTACGTAATTAATAATATGGAAAAAATAATAGAATATTTCATTAATTGTTTAACAATAAAAATGCATACATTAACTAATTCGTCGTAATGATAATGAGAAGGGAAGAATGTGTAGGGCATTCAACGTCATACTAAAAAAATTTTTTTTAATGTTAACCAATTGATAAATAATTTAAAGGAATCAAGACACTAGTGAAAAGCGTCGCTGTATTATTATTGGTAAATACAGAGTGCTTTATGCGCTTTAATTGCATTGCATAATTGTTACAAAAATGTATTGGATAATCTGCTTTACGCAAATAACTTAAATAATGTCGATTACCAATGATGAATTTTACACATCATTTTCTAATATAAATCAAACTATTGATTGATGTTATTACATGTGTACATAGAAATACGTAATTAATAATATGAAAAAATAATGAAAGATTCCATTGAGATTCAAAATTGTTTAATAATAAAAATTCATACATAAAATTATTCGACGAAATGATAATAAGAAAGGAAGAATGTGTAGGCCACTCAACTCTATCGCTAATGAGATCAAGTACTGTGAAAATACTTCTCGTCATACTATCAAAGATCTCAGTCTATTGAAACTACACTTCCGTATTTTCAAGTTTGGAAAGTTTAAATTTTGTGTCAACTCTACATACCGCGTATTGAAGATGTATAGATAGATCACTTACAACTACTACCAAGTTAGCTAGAAAATTAGTAAAAAATGCAGAAATAAATAACAAAAAGAGAACAACTGAGAAATGCTTACAAGATTCAAGAAGGTGTGAAAAAAAGAATAAATTCTTTCACGCATTTCATAAAAGCAGAAAATGTTGTTACAAATTTGTATCGGTCTATTACACAAGCATTTATTTGTGCAGTGTTTTCTTAATTTTCGAAAAGAATTCGCTGTGATGTTCAATTCGATCGGAAAAGTTTTATTTTCAATAAAACGAATCATGTTCAGCATGTTATGTGATTTGCACTGCTCGTATGTAAGATAATATGATTTGCCGATAATTATTAAATTAAAATCCATTATAAAATGAAACATGATAATCGTTAATTGTTGTAATGAAATCAGTTATGATAAATGGAATTAAAAGTGTGTTTATCTTAATTAATTTAGTTGGATGCAATATCAGATCTGAGCTGAAATCCACTAGTCACATTAAGCGTTAATTGTGATAATAAATAAATAATTTCCACCTATGTAGATAAATATAATTTATTAGAAGAGAGAGATTTGAAAAATGTAAGGATTCATTCTTAAAACGTAAATGCTGCCAGAACAAACTAGAATGAAACAATGGTGCTTCGCCAAATTAAATTATCGACGTTATTTTGTTTTAGAAAAGAGTGAAAGTAGTTGATAAAAAAGCAACAGTAGATTTTATTCGATTCAGAGTCATTTGAAAACAATCAGCAAATGATAAAACTCAAAATGATTTATTTATTGACATCGAAGACAATATTTAGAAATTTATTTGCAATTTATTTAATAACTATTAAATATAAAATAGAGTGCACTTTTAAGTTAATTGAAAATTTCTGTTTGTACTTTGTAGCAAATTTTCTTCCAAGGTATATTTATATTTATTTACTTGAGTCCCATCTTCAAATTGTGCAATAATTAATTAATAGAAGTGAAAAGTTTCATCATCTTTACACAAAATTTAATAATTTTGAAAGCCATTAACTAAAATCGTTCAATAATTGATCAAGTTATAAGGTATGTAATATGTATATATATATAGATATATACTATACCTACCTATATTATTAAATACACACGCATTTTCACACATTTTATAAAAAATACATAACACATAATCGAATGAATATGTCAAAAAAAATGATGAATAATATATAATATAATATATTTCAATATCTTATGCGGGATTAAAAGCACCAGCGCTAATAAAAATGCAATAGATAAAATAAATAATAAAAATAAATTGAATAATGCTCTATTTTAATTAAAAAGTAAATCATTTTAGATAGAAAATAAATAATAAAAAAAAACAATGTTAGAATTTACATAGTTTAGCTTTTAATGCAATGCGGAGCGTTTGAAAATTATTATTAAATTTAAATATTAATAAGTTCAAAGTGACTGAATGAAATCGTTGCAAAGTTGTGTAAATTTTTAAATATTAATCTCGGCTGGTTTAATAAAAATACTTTTAGCTTACCCACAGCTAGTTGGCTGATGTTGCTATCTAGTCTGACTCCACCTGCAACGCAAAATAACATTTTTTCAATTAACAATAATAAATTGATGCGAATGTTTTATATTTAAATTGTGCGAATATTTTGTAAACTTTTAACAAGTTTTCATTATACAGCAAGATGTAAAAAACTAATTTGAATAAAGATTGCAGGTATTAGAAAATAATTAACCGAAATCCCCTCAATCGTACATTGGTTATATTAATTAAAAGGTAATCGAAGATAAAAAGGTGCTTTAAAATTGATTTATTATTAATTGAATATATTTTCAGCTGGATTTGATTTTGATTTAAAAATTGAGCTTATTTTTACAATTTTACGACAATTTTGTTATTTTAGAAATTTTCTGCTACGAGTTTCAATTGAACAATTGATGGTCAGAGTGCAACACAAAGGAAGGAAGTTAAAATCTACTAAAATAGTATTATTGTCTTACAAGATGTTCGTGTAAAGCATGCTATTTATCTTTAGATAAAATTAATTGATAAATTGACTTAAAAAACTAGCAATATTCAGATCAATTTCTGATTTGATTTTGTTTTAAAAATTTAGCTTATTTTGACAATTTCTTATCTTGTTGAAACAAAAATTTATCTATTTTAGAAACTTTCCGCTACGAGTTTCAATTGAACAATTGATGGTGAGTGTGCAACACAAAGGGACTATCGAAAAAAATGCAATTTTCTTGTGAAGGAAGTTAAAGTCTACTAGAATAGTATTATTGTCATACAAGATGTTCGTGTAAAGCATGCTATTTAGTGATAAATTGATATAAAAAACTAGCAATATTCATTTTCCACTGAAATGCATGTTAATTTATTAATATTTTGTTGCGTTGATGAATATTTTATACCATTAGTCCTATTAATTTTCTAATAGGTAACTTCCCGTACAATACGACCCCATACAGTATGGATTCGCTATAATACTGTTTTTATTTTATAACTTTAGACAAGAAAGTGAGTTTATACTTTTCTTCAATATTCATTTATAAAAATAATGAACTCGTAAGCATAAGTGACATACGAAGAAACGCCAAGCAAGTATATATTGGAGCAACTTTTACTTATTTATAAAATTCTTGCAAGTTACAATTAATTTAATTTATGGAAAATTTTTTTTTGAACAAATTGCGATATTGCAGTTACTCCTTGGTGAAATTATGTGCGTGAGATTTATCTTCTAGAATTACGAATTTTGTTTAAATTTTCACTAATTTATAACATTTTTTGAAACTGCATGTCTTATTTTTGTTTCGCATCTGTTCGTCTAAGACTTGAACTTTCCTAAAAGGACGTATCCAACTGATTGCAAACTAAAAGAATTCAATCATAAATTCAAATTTTAACATATTGCGACTATTCCACATTTTAATTGTTTGAGCCAATAATTCGTCTTATATTTTCGTTGCTAACAATTAAAAGCACGGTTTCAATTTGACACAATTTAGAGTTCAATGAAACTAACATCAAACAGTTTGCTATTTAGATCAAACCGATAAAATACTTGTGCGATTGTATAGAATATAGCAATATAAAAAAGAGTATTTAAATAAATTTTATCGATCTTGGCTTTTAAATTAATCATTTATTGTTAAATAAGAAAACAAAAAAGCACTAACAGACAACAAAATAAATTGCATTTTTATGACAAAGCAAAATCTAAGAATAATTAAAGCGTGCCTTTTAAAAATCCAAATGAATGCATTGAAATCCTTTTTGATTAAAACTAACTGCAGCTTTTAATTATTCATACGTTCCGGAAAAGCGGTGACTTTCATTTATCCTTGCGCAAACCACAACTATATTTTCCACATGACCGTTTAATAAAAACTGCTTGATTAAAACATAATTAATAAATTGAATTGGTGATTTGTGTTAACACGAAATTTGAGTAAATTTCATTCATAATGCGATATATAGCCTGCAGTTCAGTGTTTTTTTTGTCATTCCTCGGTTTGATTGACGTTTCAATAGCGAAATTAAATTGAAAGAAAATGTGAATAAAATTTAAGTAGATTTTGATTAGACACAGTTAACATATGTGACTGCTTTATAGTCCTGTCAAATTACATTTTAAGGTAACAACTGTTTTCTGGCGTACAAAAGATTTGTACGTATTGATATTGTTCCATTACAAAATACAATACTGTATTTTACATAATTAAATCTTTTTTAATATCAGGTAATTAAAAAATGATTTACACATATTAAAGTTTTATATATATAAAGTGTTTTTATTTATTCTTTAATTATAGTAAAATTTATTTCCTGGCATAGGCCGAAAAATCGTATAATTACAATTGTAGATTGCTGATAATTAGAGTTAGCATTATAAAATCGTAATTCCATCAAAAGCAATGTCATTCATCAAAATATCAAGATAGTAAAAATTATTGTGAAATTGTTTTTGACAACTGTCAATGTGAATTATTATTCTACACAATGTGATAAATTCTGGAAATATGCGAGTATAAAGCAGTACATATTTTATTGTAATGAATAAACCCAATTTTTTTCATAAAATATTAATAAAATAATTGCATTTTCCAAAATATAATAACAAATAAATGTTGTTTTATTAAAATAGTACAATAAGCACCGGAAGTTCAAAACAAATATTTACATCACATCTAATTATTTAGAACAATAAAGTTGAAAGTCATCAGATTTTAATCGCAACAGTTTTAAATTAATTAATTATATAATATTATAAAAAGTAAACTTACGATATTAGGTAGAAAATGGGCCGATTGACTATACTATAATTGAAACATAGATTATTATTTTACCAATTTATACAGAATACTTTTGTTTATCGTAATAACGAATGAATAAAATTCTAAATTTGTCAAAGTTATCCAATAATAGTGAAATTTTGCATATGTGCGTAATTTTATAAAATGGAACTTTAGCTGAACATAAAATCACGTTTTCCTCATTGTCATCACCATCTTGAATTTTAAAAAAGTGAAAATATGCAAAATAAATATTTGATCATATCTAATTATTTACAACAATAAAGTTGAAAGTCATCAGATTTTAATCGCAACAGTAATAAATTAATTAATTATAAAATTTTATAAAAAGTAAACTTAATTTTGTATACTGATACGTTTTATCAAAAGTAAACGCTTTAAAACAGTGTATGTTTATACACCCTTACAGCGACACGTGATAACACAATATGTCACATTTCTTTGTTTATTATAATGATAATAAATAATATTTTCAACGTTCTGTTTGCATTCGCAAATACTCAGCGGAATATAATTATTTAGTTCAATTTGCAAGATGTATGTATGAGATAAGATAGATGGATGATGGATTGGTAATTTGACAGATAAAAATTATATTTTTCTTTATAGAATTTTAAACAACTTTACTTACGAGAAAGATGCGCCAAAATAACATCCGATATTTTACGGAAATGATCATTTAAAATTATCCTAAACCTTGCTTATAAAACGTACCCCTAACTCCTTTCACAAATTGCAACCTTGTTATTATATCTCTTTCTTGTCCTATGTAAATCATAGATTTAGTATTTATATTTTCTTTTTTTTTTAATTTTAGTGTTTTGATGGTTTGAGTATGTTTTAGAATTGTTAATTTTCACAATTAGCCTTCTTCTATGTTATTTTTAATTATTACGACTTTAAAAACAATAATATTTGCGATAAGAAATTTTACATACGTGTACTATTCTCGCTGTTTAAACGTGTCGTGTTTTTGCGACTTTGCTATGGAGATGTCGCAAATAAAACTAGAATTGCGAATAAGAACTCTGGAATCAAGCAGTTTTTCTAAACTTATAATTAAAATTAAGAATAAGAGAAATGTGATGAAGTATATAAATGTTTTTATTTTGTTATTTGAAAAAGATATGTCTCTATTTTGTTTAGATTAAATTTATATATATAGACCAAGCAGGACAGAATCTAGTTGAAATTAACGCAATCACCATAACAAAAATATTTAAAGAATTTCGATATTAAGTAGAAAATGTGCCGATTTACTTCATTTTGAATAAACTACTACTATATTTGAAACATAAATTAATTATTTTACCAATTTATACAGAATACTTTTGTTTGTGGTAACAACGAAAGAATAAAATACTGAGTTTGTCAAAGTGATCCGATAATTGTGAAATTTTGCATATATGCATAATTTTATATTTT
The DNA here is from genome assembly GCA_030264715.1 of Adinopsis sp. GC000173. Classification (NCBI taxonomy): domain Eukaryota; kingdom Metazoa; phylum Arthropoda; class Insecta; order Coleoptera; family Staphylinidae; genus Adinopsis; species Adinopsis sp. GC000173. The sequence continues at coordinate 6,328 of JARJDW010023596.1, read as the reverse complement.
ATACAACTTATCTTGATAACACTTTGCTGTATTATTGACCAAAATAGCACTTTACCTAAACATAGAATCATTTTTTCCTTATTTTCATGACCGGCTAGAATTTAAAAAAAAGTGAAAATATGCTTGAAATTCATTTCAAATCAAGCAGGGCTAGATCCCTAAGCCCCAAAAGTAGATTACAAAATTTTTGAGCAATTATACCTATAGTGAAGTCGATCTCGAGACACACTGTATACTATAAAAAAAACTATTTGAGTTTTTTCTTTTCCCCGTCTAGCAGTTCCAATTATAATCAATACAAGATATATTATAATTTCAAGTGCAAGGTGAAGAACAAATTATGAAATTCATACAACAAATAAAAATTGTAGAAAATATATCTGAACTTAATTAAAGAACATTTCAATGCGTCAATTGCGTCTTATGCGCCAGATTTTACATAAAATATGAACAATGTTATGGTGACACAATGCAAAAATCATATAAAGAAATAAGTGAATTCGATATCGATCGCCAATAAAATGTATTTTAACATCCATCTTCGGAAAAATCAATAAGCCTCAAATTAATAACACTAATAAATTGTAAAAGCAATATTAAATCATAAAAACATTATGATGTGATATATAAAATATATTGTAAAATGATATTTAGATGTGAAATTTACTATCAATATTAGCCATTGACTTTTAATATTAGAAATATATTGACAATCAACAAAAGAAACAATGGAACTTTTTATTATACATGGAAAGAATTTGGCTTGTTACCCAAACTTGTCAGTTTTTTTATATGTGCTTTTGATCGAGTAAGCTTTATATTACAGTTGTGAATTCAACCCAACAATAATACATTTTAATATAAAGTTTAACTAATTAAGCTTTGTGCGTTATTCATAATGTCCAAATTATTGAAACGCAATAAAAACTTCAAACAGTTTCATATTTTTCCTCAATTTCATGTCATTATCGCAATTAAGTTAATTAGCTGCGATTTATTTCGTATTTACTATAATTTGATTTAAATTTCGTCTAATATTTAAGTTACACAAGTTCATTTTGTCTAAATAATAACGTAACCTTTCTGTTAATATAATACTGTTTAAACTCTTATGATTATTGGATTAATACTTAGTAGTGATCAATTTTCATGCAGCAATTTCGACAATCTGCTTAAGAGAGGAAATTCTCAAGATTTAACTGGATAGTGACTTTGTAACCGAACCGTATGGGTTGGTGGGATGGAGTATGTAATGTAATTCGACGATTTTGATTGAGCCGTGAAAACTGATTTAATTAATTACACACACACACATACACACACACACACACACACAATATGACAAACAAACACTTTTACTGTCACAAACATCAAACAATGAATTAATATATGTAATTTTTAATATTGCGGCTATTTGATTGAATTTATTTTTTATTTAAAATGTACGTGTATTTTTTGCTGTTGCAAAAATACACGTAGCATGGCAATTTGCGAAAAACAAAAGAATTTTTTACTTCGCATGTAGTCGTGTTAATTAATATAAACTGTTAAAAAGATAAAGAACGCTTTATTGATTATTCAAGGATGTAAAACGCAATGTGTTGGGTTTATTGATGAATTAAATATATTAAGCAGCAATGGTATTACCGTAAAACAAAGCAAAAAAAGCATTGTTCAATAGGCCGTACTTCCTAACAGCAAATAATGTGAAAAATTTCCGCAAATATACACAATAAAAAAGCAAACAAGCGAAGTACAGAAAATTTACATGAAACAAAAACCATTTATAAAATGCTGTATCAAATTAAAATAATTTATTTATTTAATTTATTTATGATGTGTCATGTGGTGCTATGCTCAAAATACTGCAGCAATAGTTTATAACCAAAAGCTTATCATCGATCGAATGTTCGCAATAATAATTTATAATGCTTATAGCTGTTGTCCACTGATCATGAAGTTTGTTAATTAAACCAGTTTTGCACACTTTTAAAGACATAACATTAATGGTTTACACATAATATACCTATAGCCAAATAACAATATAGTTTAAAAGTGATTTTGCACGCACAGCAAAATACTAAAGCACTAATAACAAAGAGCGAGTTTATCTCGTTTAATCATTTTTGTTCAAATTATCAATAAAATAGCGCAAATATCAATAACTCATTTCACATTATTTCATTCATTCAAACTCAGCTGCTCTTTGCTCTTATTACATATTTATACTATCTATAATATATTATTGGATAAGTATGTATCGCAAATGCCTATTAAATATATGGGAGAGTTGCCTTGATTGGACCACTAAAATAAAATCAATCAAATGTAAAAATAAGTTACTACATTAACTTTCTAAATTATTTAATTAAAAATATTGACAGCTGCTCAATTTAAGAAACCGGTTTCCTAAGTTGGACCTTTTTAAATTATTGTTGTTAGTGATCATTTGTAAATCTTTGTTTTTTAAATAAAAAATTAATATTGGAAATATTATTTACATTATTTATTGGAATTTTAATCGAAATACTATTTTTAGATTGCAAAGTCGCAATATTGGCACATATTTTGTGTAATGCATTCTATACATATGTAACCCTTGATATATTATAAAGTTTTCGTTTAGTTGACACTAATTTGAGCAATCACATAATGGTCAAATTTGAGCAACTTGTATAAATATTGCAAGAAATAACTGTAATGAGACTTCTTTAAATACGAAAATGCAATAGTTAATATTAGTTTTTCTGTTTAAATTGTATTCATTACTGCTAATCAGGGTTTCGAACTTGGACCGAAATAAAATGTTAATACTGAAAATATTATTTACATATATTTATTTTTTAGATTGCAAAGTGGCAATCTTCGCATATACAATTCTGAGAAATGCATTCTTTGCATATGTAATTCATGACACGAGTATATTATAAAATTTCGTTCATTTCGTTGTCAATAATTTGAGCAACTTGTATAAATATTGCAAGAAGTTACTATAATGAGACTTCTTTAAATACAAAATTTATGCAATAGTTAATATTAGTTTTGCTGTTTAAAATTGTATTCATTGCTAATAACCAGGGTTTTGAACTTGGGCCGAAATAAAAAATTAATATTAGAAATATTATTTAGATTCTTTATTGGAATTTCAATGGCATTATTCGCACTTATTTTGTGTAATGCATTCTTTCCATATGTAACCCCTGATATATGTATTATAAAGTTTTCAACTCGTCAATAGTTTGAGCAACTACATAATGGTTCAATTTAAGCAACTTGTATAAGTATTGCAAGAAATTACTGTAATGAGATTTCTTTAAATACAAAATTTATGCAATAGTTAATATTAATTGTTGTGTACAAATTGTATTCATTACTGGATTTCGAACTTGGAAAAAAACGCTATTTTCCCCACAACGAGACCGAAACAACAATTTTTATAAACGAAAAAAAAATTAGTTTAATGGATTTGGCTGAAGTTTCGCGATGAAACATCTCTATAATAATATAATTTATAAATAATACTTCAAAGCTATTCAGCTAACTGTCTCGCATGCCATTTGTTGTTAAAATATACTAATGATCTAAACTAGAAGAAGGTCCAAATACGGCAATTTTTTTCTACAATATATGTATACAAATACTATTTACAATTACATTGCAATAAATGTGTGGTTTTGATATTTATCACAATCAACCATTAAATATATCTCGAATTGTCAGTTTCACAGGAAATATGTATTTTCAGTTTAAACAGCAAAAATGTCGCTCTGTCTGTTATTTGTGTCTAAACAATGGAAATTATCCGTCTAAACTTATCAAATCTCATATGAAAAGAATTACTACAATCCAGTTGAAAAATGTATTTAATATGTTACGTTTTTGAATAAATAAGCCGCTATTCATGTATGTATTTTTACATTTATGTTTTCCTATAAATTAAATCCGTTTTCACTTTTCGACTTGGCATGGAATTAATCAATAGTTTTGCGCTCACATTTTTATTACTGTTTTCAATTAGGAATAAGTATTTTTGGTTATTCTAAACCAGCACTCATTTTCGCTAATCAATAAAACTCAGTCGCACGTATGGAAATTTGACTAATTTAAATACTAATATTTTGATAAAAGTACGAGCACATTGTTACTTTGAAGCATTTCGAACGAATTTATTCGAATTTATAGTAGTTTCATTTAGATGCCGAGTTTCGATGAAGTAATTTATAATAATAATAATTTTCACCACCACCGCCACAACCACAACCACCACATTTTTTATGAATTATTGTATATGGAAAAATCATTTTACTACATCTGACATAATAAATATTTTATTAGTTTCATATAATATACGACAAAGCTTATTATGTATTTAAAATATAAGTAATAAAATATTTTTATATATATTTTTTTTAAATTAAATTTGGTGTAAAGGCAAAATAACTATTTTATATGTTTAAAAAGCTTTTTTACGATAACTAGGTTTCGAGCTAAAATATTAACAAAGGTGTTATGGTCGTGGAAATAAAATTCTGGTAATTTTTTAGCTGTATTAATAAACGGAATGTGTTTTTCGTAAAAAAAAATACAGAATAACAACAAACAATGAAAATCAAAAACAAGTAATTTCACTTTTGAAATGCTGGTCTACAGTGAGTAAATAACAGGCTTAATTAAAATGTACCGACAATTATTCTTTTACTAAAACATAAAACAATATTTTTATATAATTAAAGCTCAAAATTGCGCAAATTTTAATTGTTTTATGAGAAAATATTTCCGTTTCCTATTTTTGTTTGTTGATGCTGGCAAAATGTCCAACGTAAATATTAATACAGAAATAACATTTAAATTTAATAAAAATATTTTCTGATACTAAAACAGTATTAAATTACTTTTGCAGTTTTTAATTCTTTTATACGTAGGTACATTTAAATTTACATAGTCTTTTGACTCGCCTTTTTAGCTAAATATTTATTCAACTTCCACAAACAGTCATTTTATTTATTATATTATAAAGCTACGTTTGTAGCTTATTGATTCAATTGATTTATTTAAATTTGCTTAAATTATTACCGCTGTAAAAAAATAACCGCAATTTATGATTAATATTATATTTAATAATGGTTTTTCTTCGATCATAAAATGTTTTAACTGAAATGTACATTCAATAAGTATTTCCGTCTAAAGTTCGTTCTATCGATAACCTACGTGCTAGAATTGAGATTAATTGGCTTTTGGTCACAAGCATGCGATTTAAATTACTTTCATGCTGGCATCCTGTTAAGAACAATTTAACTTTTTTAAAGTATATTGATAAAATTTCTAATGTGTATTTAAAACTTACTTTCAGAGAGCGAATGCATGTTTTGCATCTGGTGGACAATTATGGTGAATGTGCCATGTACAACAAACAACAACCTACTCATTTTTTCATTCTTTATCTCTCTCTAATAATTAAGAAGCATGAATCATGTATATCTACTATTGCACGCTACGATAATATCTATTATTTCAACCAAGTGTAAAAAATATCATTCAATCGCGATTTGTCCACCCGCATCATTTAAGTACGAAGAAATCCAATAATGACAGGTTACGGTTACGGTATATCAAAACTGATATAAGGAAGAGTTGCCTTTTTTGGACCATCTAATCATTATTTTATATATTATCTTGTACAATTTATATTAATTTAATGAAAATAAACTATAAAAAATAAACATCCTAGAGTTGACCACCATTATATGTATTTTATGCTCCTTTGAGATAAATATTCATTAGGTTAATTACCACTATTGTGTTTTCAACTGTCGTTGGGTAGTGTTGGAACTACGATATTTACTAAATTTAAATTATTTGTTTGAAATTTTAATAAAACTATTACAATTTAGATGTTATTAATATATTTGATGATGTATCTAATCTCCGATTATAACTATAAAATATTATAAAATGTGAAATTGAATATGATATAGAAAAATAATAATTATTTAAGTAAAATCTATACGTTTATAGTGAATTAAAACCAAATGTTTATAATTAATTATTATTCTGCGATATTGCAACAATGGTTCACAAAGTTTGTAGCAACAAATAATTTAAAATTGATTATATAGGTCTACCGGAAAGTTCTGTCCGTTTGAGAAATAAAAAAAGTGTAATAAATCAGTTAATACAAATTGTTTAAACAAAAATTAGTACTATCTATTGAATTCTTACTGTACATCATATCGCACTATTTTTTTAATAGCAAACTTTTATTTAAACCGTATTTAACTTAATGATGCTGGGGGTTGGAAACCCCTACATTTACATTTTTAAAATGCTT
>JARJDW010023590.1:0-23316 GCA_030264715.1 Adinopsis sp. GC000173 | reverse complement strand
GTCAAATATAAAAAATAGGTGGGTTTCCAATTTGGTTAGACAATTATTTGTCTCTCTTGACAACGTACTACCCTAGTTAAAAGTAAACAAGAAATTAGTGGAGGTACGCAAGATCATTTTGCATTATTAAAACTATTTTATATATATGTGAATGTTTCAATGTATACCACAACAAAACCTAACCTAACCTAACAAAGAAACAACAAATGCAGAAAACTTACAATTTAATTTAGTTAATTAAACTAATTGTAGATTTAACGCGCGCGCTGCAAAAAGTACGGCTAATACGATTAAAAAACGTTTTGTTATTGTTTGTCGATGATGAATTTAGAGAAAAGGTGCGGGCAATATTTTAATTAAAACTCGTGCCCGGTTTTCGTAAATAAGCTTGACAAAAGTGATTTGCATAGCCAAGTCAGCAGTTTCTCTGCTGAATATTCTACGAAATACCAAAAACTTTAATCACCTTTGTGTTTTACATTAGGAATTTGGTTTTGAAATCAACGAGAGAACGAGAGAACTTTGCGAACGAGCGATAGAATGTTTTATGCATTCTTTAACCATCTCATTTATCAATAACAACTCCAAAAACAATTTCGCATTGACCTCAAATGCAAGAAGATAGTAGTAATTGTCGAAACAATTATAGAAAAAATTGGAGAAAGAGAGGGAACGCTGGTTGGCTGGTTGGTTCGTTGGTTGGTTGCTTCGGTGCATTTTTCATCGAGTGAAAAACCAGCAGTTTCACGTTAATTAATGTTTCATCGTGAGTGTTTGCAGACTCCGTGTCGCATGTTAAAACCATGTCCACAAATTTAACTAGTCGCACAGCCAAATGACATTCACTGGGCGAACAAGAAAAAAATGTATGTGTATGTGCTTTAAAAAAGCACGTGCACATGCTACTGCAATTGTACTCGTACTACGTCCGTATAAAGAAAATATGAAAGCAAAACGTAATAAGAATTTCCAAAACAAAACAAACTAAGTAGTCATGCATGAAGCGAACTAAATTGTTTAGTTTAAAATGAAGAGAGGGGAGAGACGCTTCCGTGCAGTTAAATTCTGTTTATACCTTTACCGAGAAAGTGGTTACATTTTACAAATATATTTCTCCGCTCTTGCATCAATACGCAAGGTTACCTCTATCTATTTCTATAAACTAATGCAAAACTATTGTAGATTGTTTTATACAGAATGCATTAAATATCGATTTGCAAAATTTCAGAAACAAATTATTTAAAGTAGAAATAGAGGAAATAGTAATATATTAGCCAAAACAGGCAGTCTCAAATTATTAGACCGCATCTGTTAAACATCCTACTAATATCTGTTAATTATAAGATTGACATCCTATAATTATTGGACCGTAGAAACACTCTCCAAGGTTTGCTTCTAATAATATGGGTTTTATTAAATTCAAGTGCTTACAATACGTGTAAAAGCACTTCGTATTATAAAAAAATAATAATAGATCTTTTATAATTTCCACTTATATGTTGCCATATACCTACGCAAACAACAAAAACATTATTTTCTTGCTGAATTCTAATTAAAATATAATATAATAAACAAGAATAAGAGAGAATGGTGGAGCAGAGAATATAATTTACTTAGTGTTCTTTTTTCTACTCGTGTTGTCGTGATGTATTTATTAATTAATTTCAACCACAATGAGTGTGTTTACTCACAGAGGAAAATGAAATTAAGTGTGCTGGTGATTGAGGGTTGTTTTCTTCAAATGCCAAAACATATGTGCTATATGTGTGTGTGTGTGTGTATGTGTTTGGTTGCGAAAAGAAATACGCCGCCATAAAGCAAAATATTACGATAAATAAACAATTAGGTTTAATTATCGTTTCGCTCAAATTTAATATCGAGTAAAAATCAAATAGAATCTACGCATCAATAAAAATAATAATTGCTGATAGGTGCACAATTTTAATTAGGATATTCTTCAAGGCAGTTTTGCCTCAATTTAATTTGTTGAAACGTACAAATACAAAATATACAAAAAGCTTGTTAAGCAAAACTATTTCAAACGTAATTAATAAGATTTATGTCATTTATTATACAAACGACAAATAAACGCAAAGATGAAAGCTAAAAGATAAACAGTTAGTACTCGAAATAAGCATTTAAGCAATTAGACGACGAACTTTATCCAAAGAGGTGCGAATTCCAAACTTAAAATTATATAACAATAAATAGATATTAAATTTTAGAGCAATAATATTATTATGAGAACGGTTATACCACAGACAATATAATAGGCAGATGGGAATTCTTATGGGAGAATTTTGTTTATTTTATGACATTACCTACTTTAACCTCAAATTTTACTTTACACCCTTACTGTATTGCCATTCTTTGTCTGTTGTTATACGTATGCATGCAAAATTACACATATAGAAATGAGAGATTGCAACACTGTACAATTTTTGATGGTTCCATCTATAGGAATTTAAACATAGCGTGAAACCCAAAGCGACACGCCACGTAAAAAACTAAATTTTTATGCGACAAAAATTTAACATACACTATTCCCATCTGCCTATGTTTATACTATTAAAATGTTTGAATTTCCCAATAAAGCACTTTGAGTGTAATGAAACTGTGTGTGTGTGTGTGAGCAAAGATGATGATCATCACATCACATCACTCCCTTCTTCTTCTCTCGCTCTCTAGCGATTCCATTGCAAATTTTTCGTTACTTTATTACGGCAATGTCAGGGGATACATTGATATAAATGATGCAAATATAAGAAAGGCACATTAAGTTTGAGTAAACAATATGGGTTTAATATTGCTCCTCCATAAATACAAAGTTCTCATCGACTGACAGTTGAGAGAAACGAGCCTTCAGGGAGATATTACAATATGTATTGAAGTATGGCAAACGCATACTCATAATGAGATTTCAATTTATTTTATTCATGCAAAAAGCATATACGCTTTATATATCTAATAATTATTTGTATGTATATCTATAGATATTGGATTGGATAGAGAATAATGGAAATAGTTCGGGAGAATGCAATTAGAAACGGACAAAAAGAAAGCTCGTCTTCATTTAACATCATCTTAATAATAAAGTGGAAAATACACATCAAATGCCAGATACACCACAACAATTTTAATTTATATTTTTCCCCTTCTTCTAATAAAGTACGAGTGCTTCCACAATGCATACAAGATGAGGCGATTGTGACTTGTAATGAAAAATAGTTGAAATATGGTCTTGAGCTTGACGGACGAGAATAGCACGAGATATGAATACGGACGTCATAAAGATCAAGGCGTAGAAGATTCCCGAGGTGGATTGTAGGCGCGTGTTTTGCATGTTGTCGGTGGTGGAGTTGATTCGCGCCGTAATTCATCCATATTTCGGAAAGTCTCATTTGATGGCATGGCTAAACATTCATTTTATCCACACGCCGTATTTCTATTACAAATTTCCGTAAACCATTACGCTTTTTCTCTCTTTCTCTCGTTCTCTCACCCATCCACCCACCCACACATACGCACACACACACAATGAATTCAATTCAAACACTGAATGTTGTTGCATGTATGCTAAAAATAGATATTAGAGATGTAAATGACATTATTAAGAAAAAGTACAATGTTAAAGTTAGCAACCAACCGCGGAGTGAAAAAGCAAAAAGTTTGCAATCGTTTTTTATGTGTTACTGTCCCAGGAAAGTTTTCTGAGAGTACGAGTTGTGCAAATAATAGGACCCCTTCGAGTCCCAATGCATATAAAGAACACATTAGATGAGGGTCTCACCTAGGCTGGCGCATTAAAGCCGCTTGTCCCTTTGGAGTTGAATTATGGTCGTTTCGGGTATTCTGAACTACCGCCACGGAAAGTAGATGCGTACATTCTAACTTTTTTTCCTGCTTTATAATGTAGAAATGCAAAAATCATTGTAGGTAACAAATTTAATAAAAGTACACGTACGTACTTACATAGATATTTTTTTTTCTTTCAAGTAATGTATAGAAGGGAAAAACAAAATCGTTTATATCTTCTGCTGTTTCAAAGATCTGAACAATATTTTTCATAAATATTATATAAAGTTTGTATGCAGTCGCCAAAGTTGATGAGATATGGATCCGGAAACGGTTGAAAACTTTTATGAAAGGAAAATGTTTCCATGCAGCACACTACTACTCATGATGATAATAATGTTTGATATACGACTATTATTTACTTTAAATTTCAACATTTACGACTTATTATCATTCTATAACATCCCTTTAACAACCACTTTGTCAACTTTTAACTTCTCCAATTAAAACTATATTTACATTTAAGACATCGGAAACAAAAAATCATTCGGAACGTTTCCGCTTCCTTTCGTATCTGGAAAGATTTCTATAGAAACGTGTTTCGCTTTCTTTTGCCTCCATTTTCCAAAACAAAATTGTGCACAAAGTTCAAATAGTACGCGTTTAAAACTTCTTTGATATATCTTTTATCAAACAGTTTCCCGAGTATATAGATATTAAATTGAAAAGATATAAATTAAGTTTATGAAGTGAATACGACTAATTCATGTTATCGAGGGGAAGATTTAATTTCACAGTAAGGTAAACGATGTGAATCTAAGACGGTAGACCATGATAAAGTTCGTATTCACGTCCGTCAGACGAGATATAAGCTTCTCGGAAAAATAATAACTTTTCTAGTTACTCGAGGGATTTACGAAGTGCACGCCAGCGGCTCGGACGTGACACGAGACTCACAATACGTCTGAATTACAAACACCTAAAAAAAAGTTTACTTGTTTGAGAAATGTAATTCGTAAAAATAGAAGACCACATACGTACGTTTTACTGCGAACGACAAATTATTGATAAGAAATTATTATATAAAACTTGATGTTTTATTATTGTATAATAATACTTAGAATCTACATGAAATGCGCAAGGGATTTAAACAAATCTGCAATTTTTACTCGGCCTCACTTACTTGTGCACAACAATACTAAAAGTCGTTTTTAATTAATTTTATATGAATTTTCAAGAAAGCGCACGCATTTGCTGAAACATTCTCCGAGAATAACATTTTAATTTAGATTCCATTCTTTTTATAAAAAGAAAATAGAAGAATGAGAAAAATAGGCTGTATATTTATTATGCTTTATAATTTGCATGTAATTGACAATTCCATAAGGCGAAATTATGTTTAAAGTGCAAACGACGGTAGAAAAGTGGAGAGACGAGGATCGGGTGCCTTTCATATTTTTAAGCACCCTTGAAGGTAAATGAAAAATTACAAAACCCACTTGTACACTTACAGTATAGAGAGTGACATTACACATTTCACTTATCTCCTTTTTTTAGCCACTAAGAAAGAAAAAATAACAATTTCGCTTCTTTTTTTCTAAAAATAAAAAAAGGGCACACTTTGTTTTCATAACAGCTCATGTTTCGTAAATAAACAAAATAGGGATGTAATTAGTATGGGAGCAATTAGTGGAAAAAAAGAAGTGCTATTCATCAAGTAGCCGTACAAATTACAGTCCTGTTAAGCGTTAATGCAGTACCTCGTAAAAATTCCATTTATAAATGTATGTCTTTGTATATGTTTTGTGCTAGCTAGCTTTCAACAACTTGAAGCAGCAGAGAAAGAAGTGGTTGGTGTTGTTACTCACTTATTATGAAAAAATACAACAACGTGTTACCTGCCCGAACATGTTACGTTTTACTATTGGTTTGTATTATCGGTTTATACAGCTAATTATTTTATAAAAACACCAAGGGCCAATTTTATAAGTAAAACGGTAATGCTCCATCAACTTAATGACAATTTAAAGTTGCCAATCGTGAATTCCTAAATGTTTCTGAGATTTCCACAAAAAAACAAGGTTGACAATGCTGTATACAATTGTTATTTATATTAACCTACATCAAATTACGTATTACCTACCAGAACATGTTACACTTTTACTTAATCGATTAATATAATCATTTTAGTTTGTGGTAATAACAAAAATATATTAATTAATAAGGTAACTATTTTATAAAAAGCTATAAATTCATTTAAATATGCATTTGTATATGTTTTGTGCCAGCTTTCAATAATTTAAAGAAAAGAAGTGCATAGTTGAAGCTACTACTGCCCTCACTATGCGAAAAAAAAATACAACAACGTGTTACCTGTCATTTCTTATCATCTATCACATTAACGTACTATATGCGTAATGAAATTATTTTTATATCTGCGCTTCCGCATTTAGACTCTGTGCACTAACCGTGTATATAAGCTTTTAGTGAAATACTCGTTCAAATTGTGTTTTTAGCATATACGGGGAACAAAAGCAGCAAAAAATATTGTAAGCCAATCCACGAAATTGCATTATACATATACACTCACACACACACACACACACACATACACATAAAAAAATAAATTTTCCAACAATGTTGATATGAAACTCTTCCCATAATGCATGCAAACGTGTCGACAACAATTTTTTGTTAGAATTTTATTGCGTTTCGTGTTGAATCGAATCAAGGTGGAATATAAACATTTTTACAGTCGTATGTTTCGCAAAGCACCCTTCAGTAAAAGATGTGTCATTGCCTATTACTATTCACCCTCAGTAAGAGTGCAAAAAGAATGCCCGTTAGCAATTTATCATGTGATTAAGGCAATTGCAATGATATTAAGGCTGGTTTATCGAAGCTATTACACAGGTCTTGATTATAATAATGATAATTACGAGTAGTAGGAACAATTAATGCACGGAGTAAGTAAGTAAATTGCATTTTTCTCTAGCACCGCACACCGCATAGCATACGTAAATATTAAAATCAAGTTTTAAAAATTCCTTATCTTCTACCTTCATTTCATTTCAACATTTATCTAGGAAAGGATATTTTATGTAATCCTACAAGGTTTTTCCATTTCGCAAGGTTTATTTAACTTTTAAAGCCGGCTATTACGAATAGAATTTATATATTTTCTTTTGACTTTCGGTATGTCGCTTTTTACAACCTTCCGGATGGCTATACAACAACAACGCCAAATATAACTTATTTAATTCCATAAACACATTTATTTGATGATAAGAGATGGCGAGTAGCAATTCGTATTACTAACTACACTAATATGTAATGTTGTGTCAAGACATATATAGAGAAGTAACGAATGATAGATAAAGTGAAAGATCGAAAAAGCTTAAAACTCCTGGGCCTCCTGTAATTTATAAATGGGCTTGGATGACGCGAGTAAGTGAATTACAAGACGGATCCCCAGTGGATTTGCTATATTTTAATTAGGTAAAACGTCCCGGCGGCATTAAGGACCAATTACATTACGTTGGCTATGGCCTTTGAGATATAAAACTGGATTAAGTCGCTATCTGATATTCCAGTGTTTTATTATTGTAAGAAATGAAGAGGCAGGTAGTTTCGATCCTAATGTAACAACATCAACGAACTAGGAGAGCAATGACATGTTTATTATGTTTTCCAACAATTGATGCAGCAAGTCGCTTGCATAAGAAGGAAATTTTCGCCAATAGTGGAATGAATTGTAACATATAGACTCTAAATACACGCTCTCACTTCACTCCTATCTATTTTCCGATACGAATCAGCAATGACTATTATTTTCCAAGCTCCCCATTGATTTTAGAATTCCCGCCTTTTGCTTGAGTATCCGTCAATTCATTCAGACTGCATAATGGACTCGATATTCCCTGAATCCTCTTGTATCTAATGCTGGGATGAAGCAAATCGCATCAATAGTAAGGATACAATAGACGCTTTATGAATAAATATACTCAACTCTTACTATTACGGGCATGAATCATAAAAGAAAATAAATGTAATGTGTCTTGAGTGAAGAGAGAATAAAAACGTTCCGCTCTCTTTTAGAACGAGAAATAGATAAAAATATCATCAAAAAAACCTTTAAGATTGGAATAGGTTAGGGATGTGCATTTAAAAAAGAGATATCGACCAGACATACATATTGTACAATAAATAAAATACGAGCATGCTTATTAATAATATAAATCTATTGTCATTTATTCTTAGTTTCGTATATGATATATTTTATTGTTTTTCTAACCAACAATTTTACTTGATGGAATACTTCACCCGTATGTAGTTTGAGTGGAAAGATTCAGCTAACAACCCCCTGAAGCAAAAAATCACAAGTGCAAAAAAATAAACTGTCTACTTTTAGAACGAAGGAAGCGCTACAGAATATTTATGTATGAAAGAATTTGGGGGCCATAAAGAGCCAAGTATACTTCATCCGTTGATGCATTGCAGGTGTTCACGCAATATAGAAAATCAAGTTAAACAAATATTATATTATTTATCCTCATTGTGCTACCTTTTAAAAGAGAAGAGATGAGAGAAAAATGCGGAGAGGAGAAAAGATTACGCTTTACCACATTGAATGCAATTCACGAATCATCCAATTGGAAACCCAATTAAACTTAGCTACATTCCAAAACTTAAAGATTGACTAAATTGCTCTCTAAAATTACAAGTTTTTCTTCATATATAAAAGAAAAGTTTTCTTATAGAAAACAACGTCAACGGCTTTCTACTCCGGTATTCATTATTTAAATTTGATATATTTTATAAAGTTATGAAGAGTAATAACTATATATTTATGTATTACATAGGTAAGTACATATGTATATACAAGCCAACAGATAGATTTTATGTTAATTATTTTACAATAAGTAATTTTAAGCATTAAAATATATATGAGGAGTATATAAATTCAATTTAATATAATCGAATTTTATTTCATTTGACAGCGTATACTTGAGTTCGAATTATTTACACTTGAACTTGATTTACGTAAACAAACTGACGCTTGCGCCTTCTTTATCTAACATAACCTAAAAATTGGATTTCAAAAAATAGTTTTTATCTTAGTTTATTATAACAAGTACTTCTAAGTATGAGAAAATCTAAATTATATACATAATCTATTGAAATGAAATCTATTAAAAGATACGGCAAACGAATAATGTTAACAATAATTTTAAACAAATGATATTTTTGTAACTTTTAGAATTGGACTGGCTGAAAGTAGATTGAAAAACACAAATGAAAAAAAAGTTGAATGTATTTTTTTGTGTTGAAGCGTCCTAAAACCGTATATATATGTATATATAAGATAAAAGCAACGTTTTATATTTATTATAAATTGCAGAATGAATTTGACGGACATAAAAACGGACCCTAAAACAATAGGATCTATTATTACAACAAACATTCGTGCCCTCTTCCCTCTGAGTAATTTATAATATGAGAGTGAAGCTGAAATGCAGCCGAGCAATTCACAAACTCTGCGGTTTGTAACTAAAAGTTAACAACAACAACAACAACAACAACAAGGGCCAGTTAGAAGTCGTTGTCGTTGTCGTCGTCGTCTAGGTCCGCGATGAGGAGGATAAGAAGAGGAGACAAGACAAGCTAAGCATAAAAAAGAAATTGTTTGCAGGTGACAATGAAGGAGGTTGAGCAAAGATAAATCTATGCAATTTCGTTGGAATATTTCTTAGAGCTGTGAACTCAGTAATCGATAGACGACGCATTCTTCTTCTTTCACACCCTTCTAGTCCTGATGCATGGCTGCAATATTTGCTCTAGACATAAGGCCTTTCGTTATTTGATGCCAATCGAAAAGCATTCTCAATACTGGCATGGTACTATTGAAAAGCCAATAAAAATTCTCCACCTTTGACGATTTATAAGGAAAGTTTATTTTCAACACTTTTGGTAAGTTATCGGTTCCTGTGAAAGAATAGGAAAAGTTTCTTAGTATAAGCTATTTCAACAACTCATCTGTTGAGAGCGTCATATTTTGTTTTAATTCGCGTTCAAGTACCATGCACCCTCCATTTCCACTACCCCATATGTAATATTATTCTTCTCATTGTCAGATATAGAGCTGATATATTTCCTCAAGCGTTTCTGCGGAATTGTCGGTTCTTTTATACGAGCCGAATAAATTCCGCAGGAAGACGTGCGAAATAGTGAAGAGATGGCCATATCGTGACACCAAGCCTTATCCTTTATTCGAAAGGATAATGGCTGAGCTCCCCTTTCAGAGATTCTCTTGCATGGTCATACGATTCGTTTTTAATGTTTTTTTTTGCCTTTGTATACCTAACATATATTATTCTCCAACTTTAATCGTATCTTGTGTAACTTTAATTATACATTTTCATAAAATGTATATAGGTATACTATACATATAGGCATCATCAAGATTCCATCTTCAATTTTCTGTAAAAGAAAAATATCGAGAAATGGCTCCCAAATGTGTGGTATTCAAACAATGTTTTGTTTCATATGAATGAATCCTTTATTAAGTTCCACTAGTTTTATGTAGGTAGGTAATGCAGTTCCGAAAAGGTGTTTGCGATAGAACGTCGTCTTATGGGTCCAATATGTGGTTAAACTTGTACAAAACAATTTCTTAGGTGGAGCACGGACTCTATTAATTAAAGCACCCCTACTAGAATTCAGGGAGCTCTGGTTATTGTGTGTGTGGTGGTCCTTTCTATTAACTTGTCATGTCATCATCATCTATAGCTGACTTCAGCACACGTCACACGCCAAAATGTAGTGATATTCAACTTTGCATAGATGAATTAACATGTAAATTGTACCTGCCGTTAAAACATCTCCTTAAATTCTATTAACGTTGAATTTGAATTACATTTCCTTTTCCACTATTTTCCAGCGATCTGCATTGATTAAAACTTTCCACACACATACACATATACATAGCATAGCATACATACATATATCCCGGCGTACATTTTACGATATTTTTATGACATTACAGTACTTTGGTGGTAAACATAAAGACATTTTACAACTGAATCTACTAGACATTACATAATTTCTTTTCGAGTCATATTTTTTCATACGCAAACAATAAATGTACTATATAACGCGATAAATTATTTTTTTGCTTAAAATCGCTTTGCATACATTTTATTGTCGTCCTTAACCATTCTGATTCATTTTTTAAAGTACATAAATATCATTTTAAGAGAATGCAATTCCGCAATACAAGTAGACTCATGCCAGCAGATAGATTTTATGTTAATTATTTTACAATAAGTAATTTTATTTGACAGCGTATACTTGAATTCGAATTATTTACACGTGAACTTAATTTACGTAATTAATTGCTGCATGCGCCTTCATTATCTAACATAACCTAAAAATTAGATGTCAAAAATATATTTTTTTGAATTATTATCTTGGTTTTTTTATAATAAGTACTTCTATGCATTAGAAAATCTATATTATCAGCAATTTCACATATCCTAGAATTAAGCCAAATACTATATAAGTAGACAAAAGAGTTCGAGAATGCTAATAATTTGACAATAAAGTCAGTCATTTATATTCCTATCAATTCATGAGCATGATATCTATTAAAAAAGTTAAAAATATATTTCTTCTGAAAATCAGTATAATCGGAGTAGTTGATTTAAGCACATTTCGATATTAAAACTCGTTAGCTTATTTGATTGAACCAGAATAAGTTATTGTAAAAAGGAAATATGTAATCCAATTTGGTTATAGTCATTACATGACAAACCATAACGTAATTCCGCTATGATATATAAAAGATATTATTTCAATTCAATTAAGTTTTTGAAGCATTCCTTTTTTCATATAAATGGTTTAAAAAATGCGTTCATGTCTCGTAAAAGATATTTTGGGTTTATCGTTCGACGTTAAGCGTCGTTTCTATTATGTCTATAATCTGATGTTACATCATATGCGGGGGTGCTTTTTATCAAAAAAGGTTATTGTTGTTAGTTCTCCGTATTTATAAAACGCCTTGTACACCACACCACACCACACCATCGTCGCCAAGTTCATCTTGGATTATAATTTTCGCAAAAAAGATAAAGACAAGAGAAAAAATGCCCAATTACTTAACGTTGAAAAGAAAACACGTGCACCAGCTGAAAGTCGCACGTTTAAGTTAAAATTTCATTTCGTGCTGGAAGCCCTTTTACCACATTAATAAAATACAATTTTCGGCTTAGTTATATCTCCTGTTCGCTCGTTTTTTTTTCTCTCGCCTTTCCCCATTTTTAGCACACAAAAACACCCTCCTCACTCTAATTCGCATTGGAATCAAATTTTAATTTAAGTTACAGCATATTTGTCGTCGAATCTCATATAAATTCAATTATCATTTTTATTCATTTACTTTACTTATTATTGGTTGGTATAATATAGTTTTAGTGCAGTACAGCGCATAGTAATTTCGTTTGCTCAATAATGATAGTGGAAACGTTGAAGCAATAACAAAAATTTATTAATGCAACAAAATTGAAAAGCTAATTATTTTATAAAAAGCTTAAACTCATTTAAAATTATCAACAAATTATAATATATACACATACATAGGTAGAGTATGCATACATATACAGTGCTTTTTAATAATGCCCTTTTATTAATTTTAGAATATTTAATTTTATAATAAAAGCAATTTACATACAGGTTGTGTGTACATATTGTATATAAAATTTTCTATTAGATTAACTTGCGTAAAAACCATGTACTTTGTTTAACAAGATGATGAATTTTTTGTTAGATGAATGAATAATGAAGAAATATGATCAACACAAAAATGCCGCACATGTAATCGCGTAGTAAAAAATGAGTATACATATATTTTTTTTTTTTCAGTAAAAGTATAGTTAAATTTTTTATTTATAAAATGAAAGTTATAAATATTAATCATATATTTTCGGGTTATTTATTAGCCTGATGTAATCATTCATAAAATATTGCTTCAACCTTTAATGTGTGCTTCCGCACGGCGTCAAAAATTTATTCAAACAAACTTTAATAAGTTAGCAAGTTATTTAATTGAAATAAATATGTAATCGTAATATATAGATTAGGCATTTCGTTCATATGACTATACATATACATACAGTATATTTATAATACAATAGGGTGCGTAAGGGTGTTAACACACAAGGGAAATACAGAATATTACAGGAGTAAGCA
The DNA here is from genome assembly GCA_030264715.1 of Adinopsis sp. GC000173. Taxonomy (NCBI): domain Eukaryota; kingdom Metazoa; phylum Arthropoda; class Insecta; order Coleoptera; family Staphylinidae; genus Adinopsis; species Adinopsis sp. GC000173. The sequence continues at coordinate 10,275 of JARJDW010023590.1, read as the reverse complement.
TTAACCATCACATTTAATTTGAGAGAGCTTGTGGGTCCTAAAGTCGTTCAACACCGCAATTCTGCGGCTATTGTTAATTACACTCTAAATTAGTTAATCTTCTCATAAAACCAACAACTTTAAATAAAAAAAGTATTCGATATGAATTTGCAAGTATGTAATACGTACATTGCATATTATCGGCTTATTATTTCATCATCATATTAAATATATCTGTATATTATAGTAATAAGCGTATTATATACTTCTATATAAAATGTGTCTGTATGTTATAATGAAGTCATTTTAATTACTTAATCTTCTAATACAATCAGTATCTTTAAATATGAAGTATTTATAATGAATTTGCTGGTACTAGTTCCGGATTGCATAGTAGCAACAATATTTCTACCATCATTACATTAAATCTCGTTGTATTAAATTAATACATAACTTGAAACAATAGAATTATTTGGCTATTGTTAATTAACACTCTAAATCTAAATTATCGTAGTTAATCTAACCAACAATTTTAAATCCTTATAGATACATGTATTGATATGACTTTGTGAATACATACTTTGCATTACATATTACTAGCTTATCTTTTTGTATTTAACTATAAAATATTAATACACAGAATTACTATTAGTTTGACCATTTTGAATGTTCTAGCTATTGTTAATTACACTACAAATTAGTTAATCTTCTCATAAAAGCAAACAACTTTAAATAAAAACTATTGATATAAATTTTCGAGTAGTTGTTCCGCATTGCATATTAGCAACTTATCATTTCCACCATCATCATCATATTATTAAATCTGGCTGTATGTTATGTGGCAATAAAATATTAATACAAGTAATAGTAGCTAGAGTCTAGAACTTGAAAAATGAGAACGATTTTATATCATTATTATTTCGTATCTACATATATATTATTTAGATTTTCATGCAACGATTTCGTTTTCCGGTTTCGGTCAAAATATTACTACTTTTCGACGTTATCAATTCGCGGAAGGTTTTTCTTTTTTGATGCAATCTATGTCCCGTGAGTAATAACGAGTGCATGTCACCTATGTACGTTCGTGACCTGCTGCACTTTCACCTAGTGACGTCATTCATTCAACTACGACCGTATCCCATTCAGTATTTTACTTTACATTCATATCTTATAAGAGTAGATTAATTTATATTCAAGCAATATTGGTTTAACTCAAAACCTTCATTCTCATTTTACAACAACAACCAATTTTCCTGTTTTTATTTTACTTAATAATTCTAAAAATAATGTTTATATTTTCCTTTTGACTAAAAAGTATTTTTGCAAGAATCCCATTAAATTTTTTTATAGAATTTTTACGCAATAGTAACACTTACGCTTTGTTATTCTCATTTGCCTTCGTAATCTTTGTTAAAATATCCAGAACATATTTGTTTTTCTCCGCCAGTCCAATAAAATGTAATACAGTAGTATAGCATTGCATTTTCCTATTACTTGCTGCTAAAAATATGGTAGGTACAAATAAGAAAGGAACGATTAAGCGTATGAACAAAGAGTTTTACCTTCGTTGCCATTAAATAATGCCTATTTTCAATTTAGTTAATTTTCATTGCACACATTCTTATTGAAATGAGCCATTTTATGTGGCAGCACACATACGTTTCGCACATGGCTGAAGTTTAGAGGTTAGAATCGCATGCAAGCGATTGTTTCAATGCCGCACCGAACGAAGCTTGCTTGGCTCTTGTTGCTTCCGTCTATCAAAGCACACTCCGAGCATATTTCGCCGTGTGGAAACTTTTAAATAATCACATGCCGTTGGTATTTTTAGAAACAATAATTTCAAATTGCAAAGCTTGATTTAATCTTACAAACAGCAAATGTGGCATGCTTGGCGCTGGCTAAGGCTACATCAGCGACAGGACGAATGGAAACGTAAACGTGCGATACATGTAAACAAGTGCCATGAATAAAATCGCACTATTTGAATGTGATAACAGCATTAACACGAGGAGCCAAAAATCGTAAGTATCAGTAATTTTATTGCTACATCTGACACGACGACAAATGTTTTGGGGTGAGCTGCATCAGCATAGACAACATGTAAAACGCTCATTTTATTCACAAAACGTTTGCACTCTTTGCAATATTTTAATTTAATTTTTGTTATTAATTGCGTCGTATTATTGTTGAATGTATGCACATGATTTTCTTATATAATATTTTGCATCGTAAAAAATCCCAGATGTTCAACGCGATAAGAAAAGTCGCTGATTCGTTGACAGAAGAGTCACATGTGAGTTTATGCATGAACATAGGTATGACGATTGCTTCATAGATCAAGGTTGTGTGTTCGAATCCAATCAAGACTAAAATATATAAGCAGTTTATTTTGAAAGTTAATGAAAATGATAAAACTAAAGAAATTAAGAATATATTCAAATAAATTGGTGCACTGTATCTTTTTGGTAGTAATTTTTTAGAAGTTGGTATTACTTGTAAGTAACTTCCCATTGTATATGCATATAGAATTATAGAACAATAAAAGGCTGTACGGTTTAATTGAAAAAAAACAGTGTTTCTAATAAAAAAAATCCAATAAAATCCAACACATCTTGAGGTAGTTACATTTTACGATTCATATTGAAACAATTAGCAAATATTCCCAATGATTTACAAAAAAATGAAAATGAGGTTAGGTTACTGTCAAAATAAACCACTAATTTTTCTATTCTTATTTCTTACTACTGCTCTTTACAATTTATATATTTTAATCAACTCCATGTATCTATGTGTTGATTTCGAGTCAATTTTAATGAAACACAACCACGATGCAAAATTAATAATAAAATAAAATATACATATATGCATACAATGTAATTTATGTTGTATTCTATTAATATAAAGTTTTGGACTTTAGTCAGTTTGAATAGTTAAATTTACATTTGTGAAAAGTTTTGACAGAAAATTTATCGCATAACAGAAAATTACTTATGTTTGTAAAATATTTCCACTAGTCCTTTACAAAAATTTTTGTTTTTAATTTACCCTCGAAACCGAACTGACAGAAGCACTCCATCAATTTCGAGTTTAATGTTTACAGACTGGATCCGCAAATTGATATCCGAATGACACATACTTGTTATATATCAAAGACTAAAATTACTAACACTCGTTCATGAAATATGTCTTCTGTGTGCGGAAACTGATGAACAGCAAAAATATATATTGATAAATAGCGCTGCGCCTATTCTCTCACCCTTTTTACTCCCCACCTCCATCCCGCCGCCGCATACACGATTGTATTTGCCGAAACGTAATTTAATTTGTGTGCTAATGTTTGTTTCTTGCAAAAATATCTAGCTGCGATCAAAGAGTTGCGAGAGAGAGTATATACGAGTAGAGTTGGCTCCGGCGCTCCAATCAAACCCCATTTGATTTACTGCAGGTCGGTTTGTATGTTACTTGGCTGACCGCTGCATGCTGTTGATACCACCATATAGACTTTTTATTGATCTATGAGTTTCTTGATAAAGAAACTCATTTGTTCGTGCAATGTTGTCCGGATAAAATATAAGAGAGAGAGAAAAAAAAGAGAAACAATCTTTTCACATTTTTCTTGTTACGAAACATGCCCTCAAACACATATTTTATATACAATATTACAGCTGAAATATAGTATATACCTATGTATTTGGTAAATGTATACACCACCTTTTTATATATATATATAAATTTATATGTAGGTATACGAATTTAATTATCTATAGAACATTAAATCATGCCCGTAACTAAATCGCGCGCTACAATGCACAACGCACAATTAATTATTTATCTATTACCTACATTTATTTTCTTTTATTGAATGAACGCATTGAACAAATCTGCCAATTTTAATTCTCATTATTTTCTGGAAATATATTATTCAAGAATGAGAAACGATCCCGAACGAAAACTAATTTATCTTAGTAGGTAGCGAACACATGATCAAATTGAGGTCCAGCAATAGAAGGATCTTAATTAAAGGATTAGCACTAGTGGGAATTGCACCTTGAAATTGCTTTGCTAAAAAATTTCAATCATCACGTTAGTTGTGTGTGTGTGTGTGTGTGTGTGTATCAGTGTGTGTTTTTTTATATTTATTTGTACCAAACTCATTAATAACGTGTGTGTGTGTAGATTTGATACATGCTTGATTGTATCGACAATACACATATAAAAAGCGTGCAGGCGAAGACGACGACGACGAGGAGGAGGAATAAAAACACAAGCGATGTGTAGAGTGCAAAGGCTTGTTTGAGTCGGATTCCTACTTCACAAACACTTCCTGCTACTTACTACCCGCCTGCTACAAATATTTACGATTTCATATTTGGTATCTAAACTAACAACTATACTATTACAATAAATATTATTTAATAGGATATAATAGAGAATGTTTCTCGAATTATCTCCGCGCTAGCTAAATGCAGTTATAATAATTTAATTTAATGATAAAGCTTTTATTTGCACAAAGGCTTTAATTAAATGCGAATAGAGAGAAAACAGAATGTGATGAAGATGAGAAGCTGTACTATACGCGTAGATATATGTATATCTATCTACGTGAATGTATGTATGTATGTATGTATAAATACAATCATCCAGTTGGCGAAAAGGAATAAACAAGATAAAAACTTTTTTAAGGCGGCAGCGGCAGCAGCAACAGCAGCAGCATATCAGATTGAAGCAATCATGTGGAAAAGAGTAGTCGGGAATTTTCTTGAAGCAGGTGCAACGTGTAACAATATTGCAGAAAATCATGTTGTACGACATAAAAAGGTCAACAATGCATGCACAACAAATGTAAGAAGAGTAAGAAAAAATATCGCTTAAATATTAGATGACAATGCCTTGTTCGTGGATCCGCTATAATAAAAATGCACTAAAAAACTACATTTTTGCTTAACTTAACCGCAAGTCTTGTTCATTCATGCGTTGATTTATACATTTATTGTTTAATGTTTTATGTACATTTGATATGCAAGCGTATCACATGTAGTAGTGTAACAACTACGACCGTATACCGAATGGAATAAAACTGTGATGAGAGAAAAAAACCCATAGAGAGCATCTAATTTTATCGAAATCTCAACCATGTAATCGGCTTCCAATAAATAAAACGATAATTATACGTTATTTTCAATTTTATAATGCTATAATTTTAATTTTCCACCATCATTAAATACAAATTCTGATGTAATAATTATTGAGCGTTGCCAGTATAACATTAACATGAGAAGTTAAAACGGAAACTCTCGCCTAATTACCGGAAAACATCTAAATCGGAAACGCTTACAGTTAGAGAACATAGCGTATATGCCCAATTTAGTGAAAATTTTCTTGTGCTGCATTATTATTGTTATATTATTTTCATAGTGTATATTTTGCTAAAAATATTACTATCAAGTGACGATAAAAAGAAAAATGTAAAATCTCCAAGAAACAGCAAAAAGTGATGGCTACCAGGTATCGGTTTATATTGGTCAAAATTAAAGAAGCTGCAAGACAGGAACAAAAGAAAAAATATGTGATTCAGGATCTTAAAGGTGAGCGTAACAAATTTGTTATTTTGAAATAATTATAAAAGCGAAATTTGTAGGTTTATATGGGCTAAACTTAAAGAAGCTTCAAAGCGAGGACAAAAGAATACATATCAACCTATTAATATTATGTGATTCTGGATCATAAAAGCGAACTTAACAAATTAAAGTGGATTTAAAAACATGAGATGATAAAATTAGTCCGAAAATCTCTAAGTAATAACGAAATTCATCGAATTATATTGGCTAAACTTGAGAAGCTTCAAGGCGAGAGCAAGAGAATCTAATATCATAGTGGTAGATTTAAGTAAAAAATGTAATTCACAATTATAACATATTAAAGTAGATTTAAAAACATAATATGATAAAATTAGTCGAAATTCTATCGAATTAATGTGAACAAATACTGTCAAGTAGTGATTGTGAAGCGGTTTATACTGGCCAAAACTGGAAGAAGCCTTCTAGCGATGAAGACAAAACCAGCCACACATTTCAGCATATGAATTGAAGAAAACAATATCGCAACTTTGCTACCCACGTAAATGATGAGGAGAAACACAAATCATTGTTTATTCCGAAAATTCTACACATCCAACCGAAAAGGAAAGCGTGTCAACCTTCTTGAAACATATGAAATTTACAAGCATTCACAATCAAACCAAATTTTGAATGTATTGAAAATATTTATTATTTTCTAAACAGATTTTAGTCCGAAATATGTTTATTTATTAAAGCAAAGCTGAGTAGAGCAATTCGCATAAACATGAAAAGCCAAGATCAATCTTTCCTGCTTCAAGAGCAAATTCTCCTTCAACTTGTCTTTGGATTAATACATTTAATTTACGTTTTTATGTCGACTGTTGTCGTTTGTTGAATTCGCCTTTCTGGTCCTCAACGCCCCATATATAGTACACAATAGAGCGATGATAAAAAGAAGGAAAATGTAAAATATCTGCTCGGGCACAATAAATAACATTTGCGTTAATTATGAATCGTAATCCCCCTTTGAAAGTATTTCTTATGGCGCAGTTGTGGGTATTCCGACGTCTCATTATCCGAGAACGAAGAAGGAAGAGGAGCGCGGCTGGCAGAGAGAAGGAAGGAGCAACTTTAAAATATTGAGTTAAATTATGCGTTCAAGTAAATCAGAAGCATTTTGTCGCGTAAAGTAACGGCACATTAAGGGTTGGCTGACATTACTGTCGCTAGTTAAAGGCTACAAACCAAATGGATGGGACAGACGATGTTGTAATCGTCTTAAACTCCTTCATTCCTCGCGCGCGCGCGCTTTTTTCTTCTCTTCTCACTAAACCATCCGCTCTCATACGACGGTTCAGTAATAACTTTTTTACAACGAAAATGCATTACATCAACTATATGGATATATCAACATAAAACTACACGGATCGGAAGATCTGCATCTATAAAATGCGTATCTATCCCACGAGTATTCAGATGTTGTAAATGTGCACTCTGAAGGCTCTAATCAATATCAATAATTCGCAAAAATACTGAAATTTTACGCGAAGACGAAAAAGAAGACGAAGACGAAGAAGAAGAAGAAAAAAGGCGACGCCAGCGTACGTACGATTGTATGAACGCGCGCGCGGGTTGTGAATGGGAAGGAAATAAGTGTAGCTCTATTAAGCGAAAAATTTTCGGAATATAAAGCAAATATCTTTTGTGTAAAGATGTTGTGAAGATGATAATCGCGTACATTACATAACTGTATGTCATGCTACATTATACATTTCCGCATGCGGTAGCTTAACGAGAAGTTTTAGTTCCCAGGTTCTCCATCTACGATGTAGACACTTCATTAAAAATTCTTTAAATAATAGCATTGTCTAACGGATTTCTAAAAAGATCCGCGCACGTATATATGTATAATACGTGTATGTATGCGAATCGTCTCAAATCTTTTTTCGAATTAAAAATTACGCGCAAAGTTTTTAATGAAATGAGAGAAATTCGTCACCTTTTCGCCTCCTCCTCCTCCTCCAATACTAGAGCGCTATCACAAACCGATGAAATTCCAATTTGACATCGCATTTCATTAAAGCGGGCGCGCACCACCGATATGATATAATGTTAAATGGGGTGCCAATGTTTGTTTTAAAACTGTCTAAACTTTTCAAATTTAAGAATCCTAATTTATTTCGATTGACATGTAGAGCGCAGCTGTACTTGAAGTGAAGGTGTCATACCTCTTAGTATTTTCATTCCAGCGTAGTAGTGTCAGAGCGAGAAAAAAAAACACACATCGAACTTTATATTCAATTTGGCAGAACAAAAAAAAAGGAGAGGAATCGAACAAATTGTGTACAATTACGCTGCGTATCTACCATATCTTTTATTTTTAATGTGACTAGTTTATAAAAGTTTGAACGAATGAATTTAATAAATGTTTTCGAAGAGTTGTTATCCGGAGGAGTGAAAAAAATAAAAGAAGTAGGGAAGAGAGAAGAGAAAATACCAAAAACGGAAAATGATCTTAACGCCAGACACGTACCACGAGGTTTCTTAATTACTCAACTTCGCTGCAGCGGCAACCTAATAAAACAAGAGGAAAAAGTGAACACCACCCGAAACATATTTAGTGGTGGATGTTGGATAAACAGAAAACAACATTATTCCGCACAACCCGAAATAGAACCCGCAATTGATACATTTCCACTTCGCTACTCCATCCTAATTCTTTTTCGGTGAACGCTAAGATAACAACCTCTAATTTCCAATATTAACGTAAATCTTAAAATACCACAGCCGCAAGGAGGCGAACTTTTCGTGTAGGAAACTTGAACGACACTGACACGTCCACGTCTCCGTAGGCCTATAAACAACCCTAACCCTATTGCCCGAGTCCACTCCATGCTTCGATAAAGAATAAGGGTTTACGTGTCGGGGAGTAAAAAAGGGAGGCAGCAGCAGCAGAGAGGAGAAAAAAACAATCGGAAACAAGACTGGTTACAAATTTGATGTGACATCTCTGGAAGGTAGGGTGCGTTTTATTGGTAGAAAAACGCATAAAGTTTTTCTTTTTGTTATACTATTTACATGCGCTTCGCTCGTCTGTTGTCTGTGTGTGTGCATTTCCGTTACTTGCCTTTCCTGCTAGCTGGCTTTAAGGCGGATAATGAAATGAAAATGGAATAAAATATTGATGTATTCATTCATTCATTCATCGATTTTATTAGTAATTTTTATATTATTGCATATTGTTTGACTATAAAAATAATTTTTAAGTATAGTTTATTCAAACTTTTTAATAACTGCCAAAATTGCCAAATTAAATATTTGTGACATAGAGTGTGCATAATGTACTTAGAGAATCGTTTCAAGCCGCGCATTTAATTCCACATTATTGTAACCAAATCTATATTTTTTCTTTCAGTTTATTTATGATAATTTTAATTGGCTCGGATGGTTTATTGATTTTTTGTATAAATTGTCTGCCTAATTACACTTGTGATAAAATGTTTGTGACTTAGATTGTGCACAATATGTATCAACAATCGTTTTATTGCATTCAATGCGCGCATTTAAATGAATAAATTTAATTTAATGTTCTAATCGTTTGATGAGGGATGTTTGGTTTTCCAGAATCTCTATTCTTTTTTTTCTTAATTTTTGTTTATTTTATATAAATCAATATTTGACAAAATACTTAGGACTTAGGATGTGCATAATGTTTAACATCAATCGTTTCATTGCATCCAATGCGTGCATTTAAGTATTTTATGTTAATTTTAATTGGATAGAACACTTGATTGAATTTATTAACAATTTTTTTATTGTAAAAAATAGAAAATTGTATGTACTACATGTAACTATACATAACGTTGTTCGGTTATAAAAAAATATTTAAGTATATTATATATCGTAGTATATATCATACTGTACCATATATACGTACATAAATCCCGCATATTTATTTAACATGCGAAAATGCAAATTTATATTGCGGTGAAACTGAGTTAACATTGTGTGCTGTATTTACAAATATATGCAAATAATTTTATATTATTTGAGTTTTTGAAATATAATGCACTTTTTCCAGCAGCAGCAGCAATAGTACTATGCTTCTTTTGCTACCCGAGCACTATACAGTATACTATTATATATAGTAATAGACTAATAACAAAAAAGCAGAGCGAGAAAAAAAAAGTGTTGTAAAAGCGGAGTTTGAAATAAATTCATAAATAAACATTACTAAACTATCTAGAAGTGAAGGAAAAGTTTGTATAAAGTCTTAGCAGCAAAAGGGCACGAAAACAAAACTAACCATTAGAGTTAACTTTCAATAAATTCTAAAACTTTCTTAATTTATTTTATTTTAGTTTTGAATAAATGCTACTGCTATAAAATAAGCAATAAATTATTTAGAATTCATAAAATATTTATTGGCAAAAATATCTATTGCCTTATACATATATATAAGAATAAATAAATAATACCACCAGGCATTAGTCGGTCGTCTATTGATTAAATGTAATTAAAGGGATAATATATGTATAAAAGTTAATTAAAGTTTGACACAACAGGAATAGCTAATAAATTGTGATAGGACTAAAATACTACTACACTTCTCATATCTAAAACTATAATACCGAGTTTAGAGGTCGTTTGCTTTAATATTCAATTCCATTGCAATCATTGTCAATGTCAGCTCTCTACAATCATTATCAAAATTCATACAAAATATAATAGT
>JARJDW010023584.1:0-10276 GCA_030264715.1 Adinopsis sp. GC000173 | reverse complement strand
CATTTAAAAGTTTTTTGACCGGGGAAATATTTGTTCAGGAGGTCATATACTATGACATATCAAAAATTCAGAAAATTTCAGTGAGGTCCAAAATCACAGTGTTTTGTGCGGGGTCCTTTGAAGTAAGTATGGTTTTTGAGTGATTTTAGATTTTTATGCAGCTTTTAGAAGTGTCTAATAACAATCAAGGGATTTATTTAAAGAAATTGTATTTTATGCAATTATTTTATTCCAAAGAGCGATAAATATGATAGATAAGTTAGCAAAAATCTCTGAATTTGAGGAATCATTGTTTTCTTTCGGTTTTGTTAAGTTCATCAACAGCGAATTTTTCTTAGATGTTTCTAATTGAATAATGAAAATAAATAAATGCCAAATAAATTATTAAAATGCACTCAATTTGAGGAACAATTTGTTGTTTTGTGAGAGGTTTTTGAGTCGTAGAAAGTTTTTTACTACTGCTTAACAAATTTTGATAAAAATCAAGCGAAAACAATTAATTCTTATCTGAAGACCATCAAATTTCCAGTAATATCATTTAAGTACTGCGTTTCATGTGTGACTCTAAATGAAAATTTAGAGAAAAAATCTCGAAAAATGCAAAAATGATTATTTATTGCCTCAGGTTTTGGTGATCATTAAATTTTCACTCTTCCAATCTAAAAGATTTAATGAAAGGTTTCTAAAAATGAAAAAAGTAATAACTTCTTACCTCAGTTTTTAGTAAAAATTAAATTTGCACTTCTTTAACAGGCTCAACACATAATCGGAAGTCAAAACGCTTGTAAAATATGAAATTTTACACAACACATTCCTCTAAAGTGAATGAAATTTGTATTGTACTGTATAAAAAATATATCTACGATAATTTTAAGGAGCCGAGAATGCATTAACTATATAGGATGTAATCCACTTTACGCCATAAATAAATTATTCTTGAAGAAGAGACAAAAATATATATTGTGCCTATATAAAGAAAGAAACATAAACCTAATTCGTTCTCATTTTGTCGGCGGCGGCGGCAACAACATACAACAACACACAACGGGCAAACGCAAGCCAAAATGTAATTATTTTTTTGTAAATATAAAAGCGCAACAAATAATGAAAGATAATACAATTTTCATTGTTCAACCGCTCGCCGTCGACAATCACACACGCTCACACGAAGAAATGGTTATCAAAATAAAGTCAGCATGAGTAAGCAACTCGCATTATTAATAATAATGCGAGCGCGCGAGGAGGTGTAGAGAGAGCGCAGGAAGATGAAGAAGAAGAAGAAGAAGAAAAAAATGGAAGGTGTTGTTGTTGTGGTTGCTGTTGTTGTTATAAAATTGGAATGGGTTTAATTAAGCTTAAATAATATTGTGTATATGTGGCGGCGCGGCATCCGACCGAATATCTTTGATGATATGAACGTATTTTCTATTTCTGTGCGTCTACCGCGCTGCGGCCCGCTGCAATATCATTTCGTTAATTGTTTTCTATTATTGTGCGATAAATTGATTACGCGCCATTGAATTATATTATTCAATTAATTTCCAATTTTTATTCGTATTGTTAAGTTGTTTAACGAGCGCTACACGAACATATGTATATCTATTTCTAATTTGATATTGCAACGATAAATTACATTCTCGAAATTAGCGATTCTAATTACTAAATTACCCAAATTTATATTGAATTTTCTCATTTCTACTAAAATCCAACTCAAATCACTGGATTAAATAAGTATTTAATAATTTTTAATCAAAAGTAGGAGAAAAAGTTGGAAAATTTTGATATGAAGATGATTTTTAAAGGTTTTGCTTTAATATTCTAAAATAGATTGTTGGAATGGGACGACACAGAGAACTTTTGACCACAATTAAAAGGAGAAAGACATCATATTAGAGACATATACTTCGAAACAATAAATAACAATAAAACGGGGTCCTGGTAGAGGACAAATATCCTGGCGGAGAAACATTCGCGACTACACCAGGTTACACACGCAGACACTTTTAAGAAAAGTCGAAGATATAGATGAATTTGCAGTGGTTACAGCCAACTTTCATTAGTGGAGCAAAGATTGTAGGGTTTATTAGCAAGATTTAATTTTCATAGAAATTGCAAGATTGTAAATATTTCAACCAAACATACCATACATTCTACTCAAAATTTGAAGTAAAATGGGATATCAGGCACTAGTTTAAAGTGTTTCTGTCAAAGACTGGAATAAAATCAATTGCAAAATACAAATACAAATCTTGAAATTTATGCCTAAAGAACATTTCTAAAATTTTTATTTCAAATTTTGCATTTTATTGGAGATTATCATTTGGGTTTCGTCGAAATTGTAAAAATATCGTATTTTTTTAACTTAATTTTATGAATTTTCATCAAAATCCAAATAAAAATCTTTAGATTAGATAGTAATATAACGATTTCTAGAAAAATCAAAACAAAAATCGATTAAATAACGTAAATATTTTAACTTTTCTTTAATTATTTACTAACAAATTGCAATTTTGTAGTGTTTTAACGAGAATTTCTGATTATTTAAGGCCGTAATACACTTGAATGAATATTAATCGGATGTTGTATCAAATAAAAAACGGATCATTTACAATTTGTAGTTTGGTGCGGCGGCCGAAAAGGGTGGCCGGACGGCAGATTTGAGGATGAATTACGCTTAATTGCAAACGGCCCCGTGGGGGTAGTTCCACTAGATAATTTCGTTTCGTCCTTCCTCCGTCCCTACGCCCGCCGAGCTGTTTCTCGCCGCCACCGCCGTTATTGTGTTGTGTGTTGAGTCGGCAGCGCGAACGTGCACGCAAATTTGATTAGGATAGGAAAACCATAGGGGTCAGAGTGCATCATCATCTAACAAATTTAGCGCACCCCTTCCCCAACAACAACAGCACAGCACAACAACACATCCATATAGGCAGGCGCACACAGACCGCAACAACGCACACAATTTATTATTTTATTACCGCTCTTATTTATCGTGGGAGCTTTTTACATGTGATACACGTCCCGTAATCTAATTGTTCGCGCATCGAAACAGATTTATTACGTCGATAATAGCATTGCGAACGAATGTACTCAACTTGTTATTATTACATGTGGTCCATCTTTAACAAAAATTCTTTATGTGTAAAAAAATACTAAATATTATAGCAGGGGTGTAACTAGAAAATTTAAGACTAGATACAAAATTTAATTTTTTTCAAATTCTTGGAAATATCTGCATCTTTGGATGTTAAAAATCTTTGTAGATACAGAAATAAAAATGAAAATGAATTCTTTAATTATTGTCTTTAAGGTTAAGTCTTTGAACTTTTCCTGAATTTGATATGAAATGACAATTACTATAATCAATGCCTATACTAACTCGGGAGTTGATCCACTTTGTTTTTGTGATAATTGAAACTCTGCTAAATGAGGTTACCTATATTTCCTAAACAATAAAATAAGGAGCAACAATTCCAAGCAATAGATAAATATAATGCTCTTAGAAAAATTGCAATTAGGAAAATCAATGTTTATGCTAAGTCTGGAGTTGATTAATTTCTTTTGTTAATTGACACTCTAATAAATGAGGTCACCTATATAGCCTAAGCAATAAACTAAGGGACCATGTAAGATCATGAGCCTAAGGACTCTTAGGATCGACGGGCTCTCTAACAAAATGCATCTATTCACGACCACGTAGTCATGCCACTGCATCAGATGTTATTCGATGCATCGCCACACCTAACTTATCATTCGATCAATTCGCCCTCCTTATATGATGCCACCATGCCAATTAAACGTAATCGAATCGAATTAAAAACAATAAGCGGCGATCGCAATCAGCGGCAATAAACAGCCAGCCAGCCAGCCAGCGATCGCTTCCGAATAATGGCGGGCAGCGTATATATATAGACTCATCATCGTTGATTAACATCGCGCGTTTCAATTAAATTTCCAGGCGCAATAACAACGCGATCATCGGCCGCGAGCAATGACAATGGCATCTCGATCCGTATATATCGGGGCGTATATAGGTAATGGCTCCCGCACCAAATTGCACGATTAATCATCATCGTGTTCCACAGGTGAAATATCAGCTCGATTTTCGTTCATTCATTTCGATTCCATCCAATTTATAATAATAATGTTGAGAATTTATCAAGTGTGTGTGTGTGTGTGTATGTACGTTTCTCGCTTGTTTTGGCTTCTGTTTTTTTTCTCTCATTTGTATCGAATTATCGATTTTTATCAATGCGGATGAACATTTGAAGAAAAATGAATGTTGCTGTTTTTATTTTCATGTTTTAAAGCGTTTTCATCTCGTACCAATTTTGATGATTGCGAAGACAACTTTTGTTTCATTTTTACTACTTTTAAATATTTCCTAAGTAGTATTAAATGATCATACTTACGATAAATTATAAAAATAAAGATTTATTATAAGGAATGCGAGAAATAGAAAATATGAGAAAAAAGTTTGCTTTTGTCACATTGGTAAACGTTTTCATCAAATGCAATTTTTAACTCCTGCTAAAACGTCTTGTGCATCACATTTAGGGTGTTTTTTTTTCTAAAACAGCAGTAAATAATGATAACAGTGAATAGTTTAGAAAAATAAAAGTAACAGACAGAAGAAGCGTTTTCTTACACATTTGGCACAGTTTTCATCACATGCAACTTTCAATTCTTGTCCAGGAGATGTTAGTCTTTCATTAAACTATCCTCTAGTCTTACGCAATTACGTATCTAATTTTAAAAATACCTAAATGCGATTTTGATAAATGCAACAATGAAAAGATAATCGCGTTGGGAAGCATTTCCATGATTCTATTTTTCGTGTTTTCCCACCACAACGGTAAATATTAAACATGCCACCTAATAGTTATAAATAATCTGAATATTTTAAAGTACCTTTGTTTGCTTTGATTAAAATTTTTATATTACTTTTAAATATTTTACTACTTAGGTACCTTATACTTTTGTTTGTTTTTTACAAAAAAGAATTAGAGCCTTTTTTAACAAAAATATATATTATGTGTTTTATGTCATCTTTTATTGAAATATACGTGTGTAATTAAAATACAAAAAAAATGTTGATAAAAAATTATCGACGTTTACATCTCGAGTTTGTTGGGTGTGCGCGCCCGTAAAAATTTTATTAATATCTAATAATTTATTGTATCTTCATCTACTCCGCGCCTTTTTAATTTTCCAATATGTCATCACAATGGGAAGTTTCTATTATAACTAATTTGAATTCTAACACACACACACACACACACACACACACACACACACACACACACACACAGGTGAAATTGAGCATTTAACGAATAATTTATGTTGGAGTAAAATGCCATCAACATATTTTCACATGATTTACCATTTGGTCCGCAACAATAGCATACATTATCTAAATAATATGAATATGAAAATATTATATCTAATATTGTTTGTGTAAGAAACACGCGTTAACTGATTTGTAATACCTACACAAAATGTCTTTTTTCGTTGCTATTGCAAAATTAATCTAGTAAGCAGGTAGATAGATAACTAAAGTCTAGTCAAATACACACAGCATGAAGAGTTGCATTTGAAATGTCCCTTAGGTAGGTGATTAGTTAACACTAACTAATGTTCAATAATAAAACTTGCTGAAGTAATAGGTATTGAACAAATTTTGCACCAATCTAGAGAATGATGCATTCACCTGAAACAGTTAATTTGGAAAAATATTATTAAGTAGTCTTTAGTAAATATTTTTTCTCACCTTCTGTGGTTCTGTCACGTAGTTGCTTAAATTAATGAGATCATAAGTTATCTTCAAAATAAGTTGCACCTTAGATGTTATAAGAGTTCTATTCAAAATCCAATAAATAATGTAAATTTGGCAATTGTCACTCACAAATATTGCTGCTTTGATGCCTAATTAATCCATAAATGCACAAATATGATACATTGAGCATATCCTTTATGAAATATCATCACCAATTCTGATGTATTACAATCCAATTTAAGAATTTTGGAAAATATATTTAAAAAATCTAGTAAATATAATACCTAATAGGAAATTACCTACTAATTTTTACATTTCTGTTCCTACAATCTTGGATTAATAAAAATGGAATACATTTTTCTTATTTTGTATCAAGTGTGTAAAATTGTTTATTTTTAATGGTGTCGGAATATTAGTTGACATTCGAATTTAAACAAACCATATATGAACTTAAGCTGTAAAACAAAATTCAATATTGATAAAAAATTGCAATTTTGGATAAACTTATTTGGCTTAATATTATATACTCATTTCTGAAATGATAATGACACTCGTTTACTGTACCTGTGCAAAAATCAAGTAGGTACCTACTTCTTGGAAGAAAAAATTACTAAACCCACGAATGTTAATTGGATACATTTATGAAAATTTTAAATTGTTTCTTTCATAATTTTCCTAGAACTCCTCTTGGTAATGACGTATTTCAATTATCAAAATCTCAATTTTTAAGCTAGTTAAAACCCCAATTCCTTTTTCTCACATATTTTGTATGTAGAGAGACTAGCCTTAAAATAAGTTAAATTAAACTTTTTATTAGTGAGGGGAAAAACACACACTCTGCCTAAATAAACCAATGGTAAATTTAATTCGATTTTCGAATGTCTCTCAATGCCAAATGGATGGAATTTAAATTAATATGATATTTAAAAATAATAATTGATTCAATGTGTGTATGTCAGTTGATTTTAGAGAGAATGAATAATTAAGTGGATCTAACAATTTCATTTATCATATCAGCAATACATCTACACGATTTTGTTTAAACAAATTAATTAATCATCGGCCGTTTCGAATTATTCAAATTGTTTCGATATCTGCTTGGAATGAAACGATCAATATACAAATATCTATCTAATATGTAGATAGTTATATAGATAGATATATTTGAAGTGATTTAGAAATTATTCAACGCTAACATTTACATTTACCACAATTTCTATAAATAGTAGACGTGAAATGCGATAATAAACTTTATTCGCAGGAAATCATCGAGTAGGTAGACATAAAATTTAATGTTAATAGAAAAACGACGCAAATATTGTTGCTTAGAGCAGCTGATTAATATGCAAATCAAACGGCAAACATTTCGAACAGTTTTTGCCTTTTTGCAAAATTTATTCCATCAACATTCTGCGAATCGGTGGTGATCAGCAATAATCTCATTTCAATTTCAGCACATTTGCATTCTTAAGGTGATTGAGTTATAATCTCTTTTTCGTAGCATAACGTCCAACAATGCTAATTAGCTGCAATCGTCACTTACCATGAACGCATAATCCGTTCAGGGGGCAAGAAAACAAAAAACAAGTTCTCAGGTAGCAATAGATATACGGAATAATTCAATTTAACAACGCATAGTTCGAGAAATTTGCTAGAAATACTTTGCGCAATGTTGCCTAATAATCATGTCTATAAAAAAACGGCCAGCTAATTATCGATAATTAATAAATTGGATGAATCAACAAGTAGCTGAGTGGAAAAAAAAAGCTCGCGCGCGTAATAATATTGCAACACCTCCCGGTGCGATTGGCGCGCACTGAACCAACGAACGTAATTGTGCGCTCCTACAACGTCGCGGTGCGCCAATCAAGGGGGGCCGAGCGCGCAGCCAATCGACGACGACGCCGCGCCGAGTCAGGCGACCTAGGGGGGGCGCCACGGCAGTGCCCACCGCGTCCTCTCAGTCAGTCAAGCTGTGCACATCGGTTGAAAAGGTCACACAGAGCGAGAGCCAACAAACAAACAAACTTACATATACAGCCAAATTGTTTGTGTAATTTATATATTTTAAAAAAATATTTATACATATATACTCATCTACTTACAACCCTTGTTGTTGTTGTTAAATTAGCGCGCGCGCGTTATCGATTCGTGTTCAGTGTAAAGTGAGTGTGTCTGTGTCAAATGAACTACTAACTTAAGGCGACGACACTACCATCATGATGAATGCATCGTTCTTGGACACCACGCACCATCACCACCTTGGCTCGTATGGGATCAAGATGAGTCCGGGGCATCAGAGCGCCGGCGGTGGTATTCCATTACCGCACCAGAATGCGGCAACGGCGATGACGGCGCCCGAAGCGCCCCAAAACCATCACTTCCAAACGAATTACACGCACATGGGCCATTTGAATCCGCACGCCGGCTATGCGGCGCGCGATTTCCTCCTCCGACGCGATCATCACGAGTTTCCGACGGCGCAAACGGCACCCGCCGAACCGCCGGTGCTATTCCACCATCACGCCGACATCGCATCGCCGCACCATCAACATCTAGCGCCGCACCATCAGATGCTCTATTCGCGTACCGATCACCATGCCGCCTATCACGCGCAACAGAATCACCAATGCCTCAATCCGCACATGCCGATGCCGCATCATCCTGGCAACGTGCACGGCGCCTTCTTCAGATACATGCGGCAGCCGATCAAGCAGGAGATGCAATGTCTGTGGATCGATCCCGAGCAGCCGCCGCCGCGCAAATCGTGCGGCAAGCATTTCACCAGCATGCACGAGATCGTCACGCATCTGACCGTCGAGCATGTCGGCGGGCCGGAGTGCACAACGCACGCCTGCTTCTGGCAGAATTGCTCGCGAAACGGACGACCGTTCAAAGCCAAGTACAAACTGGTGAACCACATACGGGTGCACACCGGCGAAAAACCGTTTCCCTGTCCGTTTCCCGGCTGCGGGAAAGTGTTTGCACGCAGCGAAAATCTCAAGATACACAAACGCACACACACAGGTAAGCGCTTCTTCGATATGCCCATAATGTCCTTAGTTATTTCATCTTTTTTTTTTGGTTGCGGTCAAACGTGCACTAAAGTTAGATTTTTCTATTGTGTTCAAATACCTGGAAGTTGGAGTCATTTTTATTGCGCTCTCGTCGTTTTTCGGAGGTCCTAAAACTGCCAAAGCGCCGATTTTTGTTACAATGATTTGTGACGTTTCCAGCTAGAAATTAACATTTTTTTCTCCCTTTTGCCCGTTATTGTTTCGTCTCGTTAGGTTTTTTTTATCTACTGCTAGTCCTCCTTGCCCGAATTAAAATGCGTTTAAGTGTCCTTATCGCCCTTCTATTCCAACAATACGATAATGACTGTTGTGACATTAATAAAATCGCACTCGCTCGCTTTGTGCGATTGAATACGATTCTCGCCCCCTTCGGGCCTTTTCTAGGGCAATTCAATATTTATTCATGATTGGCCTCTAAGGGTGCTGGTAAATATTTGATAATCGTCGAAATTAAACGCCTTACTTTTCAATGCATACGGCAGCGCGTCATCAATTTGGTTAGAGAGGAAACAAAAACCGAGAAAAATCACCACCTATTCGGAATTTTGAAATGTGCTGCGCTAAATGAGATAAAATACAAGCTCTAACACATGTTTTAGCTGTATGGAGCTATCTGTAATCTAGTCGAGTTTGTTATGTGCAAACGGAAATGCCATAAATGTCAATATAGCAAAATCGTCACGCATTTCATTCAACGCCTATTATACCTTAGATAATTTAATAAAAAATCGATTAATGATTTAGGAAGTATAGAGTGGAATGTTCTAGTTGAATTAAACTGTAACATCCTGTAATAATCAAAATGAAGATATTGAGCTAAATTGATAGTTAGTTAGTGAAAATTCAATGCCAATTAAACCTTCGTAACTAAAATTCGATCAAAATAACTAATTTACGAAATTGTCTAGTTGAATTTAACTACAACATTTTGCAGTATAACCAAAATTAATATAACTAGCTAAATTAATAGTACAGAAAATCATCAAATACAATTTAACAAAAATCCAATTAAAATTACTGATTTAGGAAGTAGGTATAATGCAAAATGTTCTACTTGAACTAAGCTACCACATCCTGTAATATAACCAAAATTAAGATATTTAGTTAAATTGATAGGTAGTTAGTGAAAATAATCACTTGTTGTTGCTATATCCAATAAATTATTTTAAATTTGACACAAACAATGGATGTAGAATTGAAATAATTATGGTAAATTGATTTAAATATTATGCAAATGTTTCATTAAATAATTTAATTGGAATTTAATTAAACTAAACAAAATAGTATTGGTAGTAGCAAACAATAGTTTTATTAAACAATAATCGAAATTTTGACATATGTAAGTTAAAAAGGGTCGTAAATCATTCTTACATTTTCTTGAAAATAGCACCCATAAATTTTATTTTTAGAATACCCATTATGG